>ML781790.1:566527-613504 GCA_009831015.1 Picea engelmannii | reverse complement strand
CAATTTCCTTCTTGTCTGAACTCCTTTATTTATATCTCCAATTATCTGATTTTCAGGATGATTCTTTCTAATAATTCTGAGAGGTGATTTTGCTTCTTTCTGCTGATTTGTGTCAGTCTGAGTATTCATATCTTCATCTGATTCAGATTCTTCCTTTTCTGATCCTTGTTCATCTTCATCTTCATCTTCAACTATATATTTTGTTCTTGGTTCAACACTGCTTACATTTTTGACTCAGATTTCTTCATCAACTTTTATGTCTATACAATCAACTAGTTTATGCAGTCTCTTATTGTAGCAGCTGTACCCTTTACTATTTGTAGCATAACCCAAAAATATACCTTCATCAGCCCGGTCATCATATTTGCCAATATTTTCATCATTGTTCTTGATATAACATTTACTCCCAAAAACTTTAAAATGCTTGATTGAAGTAGGTCTTCCAAACCATAGTTCATAAGGGGTCTTGTCACTATGTGGCCTAAGATGAGCTTTGTTAAGGATATGAACAGTTGTATGAATTTCTTCCACCCAATAAGTCTGAGGTATGTTCCTTTCATTCATCATTGATCTTTCCATTTGTTGTATTGATCTATTCTGCCTCTCAACAACTTCATTTTGTTGTGGAGTCCTTGGAATTGTGTACTCTCTTTTGATCCCATGTTTATCACATAACTCTTTGAAGTTCCATGAACTAAACTCTCCTCCTCTATCAGACCTTACTGCCTTTAATATTTTTCATGTTTGATTCTCATTCAGAGCCTTAAACACTTTGATTTTTTCAAATGCTTTAGATTTTTCCTTTAAAAAGGCAACCCATGCTAGTCTAGAATAATCATCAATAATCAACATAAAATAGTTTTCTTTTCCTGTACCTTCTTTTCTTGATGGTCCACATAAATCCATATGTACTAACTGGAGAGGTTATTCTGTATAGGGAAAGATTTTAGATTTGAATTGAGTGTGAGTAAGCTTTCCTATCTTGCAGGGTTTACAAATAGAGTCGTATGGCTTTGATATCTTCGGAAGATCCTTTACTGCCCCATTGTTTCTGAGCTTGATTATATGATCAAAATTTAGGTGTCTAAGTCTCCTATGCCACAACCAACTTTCATCATACTTTCTTAAGTTACATTCTTCTTTTTCTTCTTTTAACACATAGACATTATTTTTTGTTCTTATCCCTTTTGCAATCAGTTGCCCTGAACTCAAAGACTTTATTTTACAGTCTTTAGAAGTAAAAACAACTTCACATCCTTTGTCACAAACTTGACTGACACTTAGTAGATTATGTTTCAGACCATCTACAAACAACACATCTTGAGATTTTCCTTTTCCATTACTTAGGATTACCATTCCTTTACCTTTTATTTTTCCCGGTGCATCGTTTCCAAAAGTTACATTCCCTGATTTGTTTTCACTTAAAGTTAGAAACATACTTTTGTCTCCAGTCATATGTTTGGAACATCCACTGTCAATATACCAGGATTCTTTTGTTTTTGGGCTGACAATACTAGTCCACACTTGTCATTTTCTTTCTTCTTCCAAACCTTGACATTTTCAGTGGTGGGGATCAAGTCTGGATTGTAATTCCTTAAGCCACAGTCTGCAGCTTTATGTCTGTAATTTTGGCAGTTGTGACATTCTGGTTCACTGAATAATAGATCATAACGATTGTTATGCTCATAACTATTGTTGTGTTTCACCTGTGTCCTTCTCTCAGTCATCACATTATTTATAGTCTGTGATTGTTTGTTGCTTGGCTGTCTCAATCTTTGTTGTGGAAGATAGTTATTGGTTGAATATCTTGATTGTTCATATCTAAATCTTAAATAACAGTTTATAGCTTTGTGACCAAAATTAGAGAAGAAAAAACAATAACCATAGAAAAAATCTTTGTACCTTGAAAAAATCTATCTTCTTTGAGGAGGTCGATTTCTTTCATGCTGATAATCTTTCTGATCTACAAATTCGGTTCTGGTACTTTTTCTTTCATTCCTTCTTAGTGGCTGATTTTCTTTCTTTTTTTCTGCAGAGTGACTGTTGTCAATGTTGAGGATTTGACAAACTTGATAGGTTCTGTATTACTTGGATGATCACTACTTGATCCTTCTTCATATCCCAATCCAGCTTTCAACTTTGAATTTCTTTGTTGATTTAGAATGGAGGTTAATCCTTCTGAGGCTTTAATACTTGGCAGATTTTGGTGATACAATCCCTTAAACTTCTCCATTTCTTTTCTGGTTTTTACTATCTCTTCTTCTAAGGCTTCACAACTGAATTTCTTCTCTAACAATTGTTGTTTTAGTATGTCTTCTATTTTCTTTGCCTCTTCTAATTTCACTTTCAGCAGGGGAAAGTCTTCATCAGGCTATTTACTGTCTTTCTCGAACTGTATCAACAATTGTTTTTGCTTTCTGTTCTTAATTCCGAGTCTGCCAATTTCTTCCAGTGCACTGATTAGTTATCCTTCCATATCAACCACAACTTCTTCATCATCATCATCATTGCCTATGCTTTTATTATCATAATCCTCTTTGGCTATAAGCATGAAATCATTTGCCTTATCTTCACAGGAAGAGTCACTATCGGTGTCTTCTAAGGAATTGTCATTATTTGCAACCAAATTTTTCTTCTTATTATATTTCTTGTATTTGTACTTCTTTTCATCATCAGAATTCTAGTCCTTTTTCTGATGGGGACACTTAGATGCAAAATGACCTATCTTACCATAGTTAAAGCATTTGAAGGGTAACTTCCCTTGATATTTTCCTGATCATTTCTTTAACCTTCTCACAAACTTTAACCTTCTTGTCTTCTTTAAAAGATGCTTCTCTACTACTAGATTTATCTTTGTTAATTATCATTTGATATGCAGTTAGAGTTCCTAGGAGTTGATCAATGGACAGAGTTTTAAGATCACTTAGTTCTTCTATTGCAGAGACCTTTGAATTAAATTTATCATGTAGAGATCTTAAAATCTTCTGAACTAAAAATGGTTCTTCAATCTTCTCACCAAGACCCTTCATGGAATTTACAAGTTCTTCAACTCTTAAAAAATACTTGCTAATTGTTTCATCTTCATTCATCTTTAGTTGTTCAAATTTCATTTTGTATGTTTGAAGTTTGGCATCTTTTACTTTCTCATTTCCTTCATAACTGCTAATAAGTTTATCCCACATTGCTTTGGCAGTTTCAAGATGCGTCACCTTTACAAACTCAGCTTTAGCAAGTCCATTCAAGATAGCATTCATTCCCTTAGCATTAAAACTAAACTCTAACTTATCGTCCTTGGAGGCTAGCACAACAGGCTTTGTATATCCAGTCTCTACTAAATCCCAAACATCAGCACCTAAGGCTGTTAAGTATGTTCTCATTCTAATCTTCCAAAAGGAAAAATTTGTTCCATCAAACAGAGGGGGCTTAGTGGCTGAAGTCCCTTCATGAATTGTCATGTTTAAGCTTACAAATCTACCTTTGAATAAAAGGAACTCGCTCTGATACCAATTGTTGAAATTACTAAGACAACTGAGAGGGGGGGTGAATCAGTTGTTATTGTGCTTAAACAATATTAAGTCTATTAATACATTCTTAATATTTCTTCAAGTGATCATCAACATTATACAGCATATGGACAATAAAAATAATGAGCATCAGTCACACATAAGATATACACAAAGACAGATTTTCACGAGGAAACCCATAAAGGGATAAAACCTCTTCTTCTTCGAAATGATAGGAAGTCTTTTAAGTTCTGTACATCATCTATAATTGAGCACCAACTCAATGTGAGGATGCTACCTCTGTTTTACAAGCTTCAACTTGTTTGAGAGCACCGAATCTCTTGTTTCTCTAGCACCCACTAGAAGGAAGCACCAACTCCCCTAATGTTCCAATACCAACTGGATGGAAGCACCAACTTCCAGTTACACAAGCTCCAACCTGTATAATAGAGAACACTTGTTCTCCCTTGCACCACCCTGCCACCCTGGTTTCTCTGGCTGCAACCAGAAGGAAGCTGCAACTCCCTATGTTCAAGCACCCACTTGAACCTCTGAGGAAAACAGTCCTCCCTAGCACCTCCCTACCTCCCTAGAATATAAATGAATGATTCAATAACCAACAAGACATATAAATCGATTCTTACCACTTCTTCTCTGTTTTGTAAATCTGGTATGCTTCTAACTGTTCTGCAATTCTTCTCTTCCTCTGTCTGTAATTCTGATTTGCTTCAATCTTGTTCTGCAATTCTGCTCTTGCTTCTGTCTATTCATCATCTATTACTCATCTCTGAGTTTTATCTCACACTGCGCATACTGTCACCTTCACTTTCTTACAGTTCAACTCATTTTTTGTTTTTCATACAGAACAACCAACCACACACAGTCTCTGTGTGTTCCTTTTATATCCAATTACCACTTCAGTTACACCTCGAATCTTCTTGGGAAAAAATTCCTTGGCGACTGAATTGCCAACCGATCAAGAATCATGAATCAATTTTGCTAACTGAATCGTAACTGATTGATTAACTGTGAAGTGCAACAATAGCCCTCCAATCATGTTCAAATTCACCTGCACCATTGGATTGAATCTGTAGGGTCTTGTATTTATTTCACATTTCGGCATTTCGACATTCCTGTGGTGAAGATTTCAATACTCAACATCGAGAATGCCAAGACTCCAAGATGGAGCTTAGCACCTCTAGATTCTTCCTCCATCTTCCATTGATGTGCCCAATGGCTGTGACCACGCGCTTATCCATAAAGCGCTTTCGTGATTTCACATTTCGTGAATATGGAGATGAGGCATCTTGACTCTCCAAGTTGCAATCCCTAAAACCCTGAAATGGATCTTTTCTCTTCTAGCTCTTCTCTACAACTATTCGACCATGTGACCAACAATGTTGACCAAGCGCTTATCCATAAAGTGTTTTCACGATTTCGCATTTCGTGAATCTGGAGATGAGGCATCTCAACTCTCCAAGTCGCGATCCCCGAAACCCCGAAAAGGAGCTTAGCTAAACTGAATCCTTCCCTTTGCGTGACCACCGACGGTGACCACAGGCTGTGCCAAAAGGCCCTTCATATTTCGCGAGTTTATAAACTTCATCGATTCTGATCGATAGTTGAAATCTCCACAGATCTGACGGTCCAGATCTTATCGTGATCTCGCATCTCACAAGTTTCCACACCATGCTCTGTTGACTCCAAGTCAGCGAAATTCCAATCACTTGCCACTTCATATCGCTCAGATCATATCGCGATTTCGGCATTCTTGTTGCAAAGTGTTTCGACACTCCAACATTCGGTATCTGAAACCCCGAAATGGGTTTGGATCAATGGTCCACATCAAACCTTGATTTGACGGCTATAATTGTTTCACGATTTCGCATATCGCGATTTTGGTATTCTTTTTGCAAAGTGTTTCGACACTCCAACTTCCGGTATCTGAAACCCTGAAATGGGTTTGGATCAACATTCCACATCAAACCTCGATCTGGCGGCTATAATTATTTCGCGATTTCACATATCGCGATTTCAACATTCTTGTTGCAAAGTGTTTTGACACTCCAACTTCCGGTATCCGAAACTCCAAAATAGAGTCGGATCAACACTTTGAGCTTGCCATTCGATGATCGTTGTTGATCTTCCTTTCCTGCCTATTTTCCTTCAAATGAACAAGCACGCTCTTGCACTCTGCGTACACTTCTGCACTTTTCTCTTCTGAACTTCTGTTGTCCCTATTTTTCTTTCACTGCATACTCTGATCTTTCCATCAATGACAAGCACGCTGCATACTCTGATATTGTCATCAAAGACAAGCACACCTGCCTATAAACATGCCAACAGGATGTTCCCTAAATTGAGGAAGTTCAAGAGTTAGCGTTGACTAGGAGTTAGGTAGGTAAGAGTAAAGGTATCTTTAACTAGGAAATGGTTAGTAGGATAGGTCATATCTAGGGAATATCCGAGATAGGATGGGTTTATACCCATGTAAATATAAAATATTAAGAAAAATTTAAGGGTTAAATGTGAGAGTAAAAGTGAAAGGATAGGACAACTAGAGGAAAGTGGGCTAGCAAGGCCTATGGGTGAACACAACGGCAATGCGATAACCAATTGGGCTTAGATAGGTCATAATGGCATGGTTAGTGAGAATAGTTATGGCAACAAATCCCAAAGCATGAATCAAAGGTATAATGGTACAGTACAGTTAGCACCACGACATATTAGGACAACTTGGGGAATGGGAATGATCATCGCAATAGGTACAACTAGTAGAAAATTGGCATGACAGGACGAGACTCAAAGGCATTGTTGAGAAAGTGGTCATGGAGGGAAAATCACCCACATAACTATTTATATTCACCATTGTCTCTCTAACAGTTACTTTTCTAGGAATTAAACCACAACATCTATATATTTTATAGAGTAGGGTGTAGTCTAAACCAATCCAAAGAGATAAAATTGCTTTCTTCCTACCTTCAGGCATGAGTGCAACCCATAGTTGGTCCAACAATAGAGCAAGTATCAACAGATAGGACCTAGTAGCACCGAAGATTCAACTTAACCAAGGATTCTCCAAAATGATGGATACTTCAAACAAGCGAGTGGAACACACTCAAATATAGGTAACAAAGGAATCCTAGAGAAAAATGGTTGAACTCCCAAGAGAGTTACACATCTGAGAACATCTATTGGGTAGGGGACCCAGTGTACAATTTTTTGACTACAACATTTGGGTTGCAACATATTTCCCTCAATTGCACTTTGAAGATTATGTAAAGGTCATCCCAGGGCCTAAGGGGCAAGAGTTGGTTGTCCCCATTCAATGGACCAACCCTATTTCTGAATTTGGAAATCTGACGCTACTAGTATCCCCTCATATCACGTGTAGCTACCCTAGTTTTCACCACCCTTATGTAGCACATAAGAGACATGAAGAAGAAAAAAGACACACATGATGGAAATATCACCCTAGATAGCGACTTGGAGGTCACTTGGGTGATAGCACCAAGTCTTTAATGAAGGAATTGTCCCAAATGATGCAGGAAGTTCTAGGCTACATGATGAAGAGAAAATATTCAATATGGTCCATACTAAGATCAACGATAGATAGATCAATATCTTTTATGACTGAAGGAAGAGTTCATAGTTAGACTCTAGGGATTTTTTACATATTAAAGGGTCTATGAATGTCTACAACATTGGTTGAGATGGATATATTTTTCCAAGATAGGGACTTCTAGGATAATTCCATGAGTTTGACTCAAGAGTTATAAAATTTCATCACCGAGTTAAAAACGAAGGTAGTATCCATAGCCTCCATCACACCATATTATAGTTTTTTGGCTTGATGATGAGACAAATAATAGTGTTGGGAGCCTGTTGGCACCCTAAGGTTTTAGAAAGACTAGGCATGTGCCATAAGCCTATATTGTGAGCGCACCATGCATTTTTCACTACATGATGACAATATTTAATGACTACGCCAACAAATTTTCTACTATGCACACCAACCAATTTTATATTGCATGCAAGGACTTATAAAGTTTACATGCATGTCAAATCCTTGAAGATATTCTATGTAATGCTCCCCTCTTCTTGACAAGAACATTAGGAGATTTAGTAGTCTAGTCACCCCTCTAGACTATAGTCTCATGGGTAAAAGGGGGTTAGGAGGTGCAAAAGGGTCATTAAGGAGATAAATGTTATATTATTAAAGTGACTTTGGTAAAATTAGAAAAAGAGTTATTTGACTTAGAGAAGAAAGTAAATTAATAGCCTTAGGCATCAATAAAGTAACTCAAGTGAAAATTAGAATATGGAGGTATAAAAGAGAGAGGAGGGTGCCTCACTCCTCATTCATGTCACTTTTCTCTTATTTTTTCTTAAGCTACACAACTTACATTTTGAGGATTTTTTGTAGAAGTTACGGCCTCCTGATGGCTTGGACAAGAAAAAGGTGAGAGATTTGAAACTCAAAGCAATCAAATATTGTCTCATTGATTAGGTTTTGTATTAGAAAGATCCTCTGGGAGTTCTTTTGAGGTGTCTAGATCCACAAGAGGCCCAAAGGACCATAACTAATTTTCTTGACAACTTATGTGGGGGCCATCATTTTTGGAGGACCACAACTTATAAGATCCTCAGAGTTGGGTATTTCTAGCCTAGCCTTTTTATTGATGTTTGTGAAAATATTAGAGCTTGCGTCAAATGCCAAATTTTTTCTGGAAAGAAACAGCTCAAATATTTGCCTTTGAAACCTATGGTGGTTTCTGGACCTTTTCAACAGTGGGGTCTTGACTTCATTGGGGAAATCCACCTAGCCTCAAGTGGTTAGCACAGGTGGATTCTGACTGCCACTGATTATTTCACCAAGTGGATAGAATCCATTCCTATAAGGAGTGCCTCCAATAAGGTAATCGTTAGCTTCCTTGAAGATATCATGTCCAAATTTGGTTGTCCAAGTAGGATCATTGTTGAAAATGCCGCCTCCTTCAAAGTTGAACTATTGATCAATTTCTGTGAATAGTATGGTATCGCATTAGTCCATTCTACTCCTTACTACTCCCAAGGAAATGGTTTGGCAGAGTCCTCTAACAAGAGCCTCATAAATATCATCAATAAATTTTTAGAAGACAATAAGAAAGCATGGGACTCAAAGCTAAAATTTGCCTTATGGGCTGATAGAGTTACAACAAAGAGGTCACTTGGTGTTTCACATTTTCAGCTTGTGTATGGGGTTGAGGCTATCTTTCCTACTCAGCTTGCCTTGCTTATGGAAAAAATCCTCCGGGACTACCAAGGAGAACCTAATGATATGGAAAGGAGGATACAACAGTTGGTAGAAGTACAACAGACTAGAGAGCAGCTACTTGGCAAAGCATAGGACCATCAACAAAAGATCATGCAATTTTTTGACAAGAATGTACAAAGAATATTTCCAGCTGGGATATCTAGTGCTCAAGTGGGATGCACCCAAGAAAGACAAAGGAAAACATGGTAAATTCGAAGCCTTGTGGATTGGTTTGTTCAAGATTTCTGAGTTATTTTCAAATAACACTTATAAATTACAGAACTTGGAGGATTGCGAAGTTTTTGGTGGCCCTGTCAATGGGCACTTTCTGAAATTATATTTTCCTTAATCCATGATTGGATTTCCATTCATTGTAATCATCATTTTTCCTTTTTATTGTTGTTTAAATAGGTGACCCCATATCCCTAAGATAAGACATTGAAGTTTCTTGTTCTTGACATCTCACAAGGAGCATGCCATCCCCTGTGGAACCAATGTTATCACATGAAGTTTTCATGGGTCATATGTAGTTTTTGTAGGTTGGCCAAGTACTTTGTTTTCATAGGGAAAAACCATGAGAAAAATGCAGCATTTAGAGTCATCCAATTCAAGCTTGAAATACAAGTAGGCAGGCTCGATTTTCAACAACAAAGATCCTATGTACATTTCAGATCAGCCGAGCAAAGAATAAGTCATGACCACCTGATCTCATTGGAGAGAGATCGACGGTGGGGAGGCATTGTGGGGATCATAAAGAAAATTAAAGTTCATGCAAGTTGTGAGCCTGCAATCGCTCAAAATCGTTGATCTTGCTAGATCAACATATTAATGGTGCATATCGATCTCGCTATGAGCGATCATCTTTGCATTGCGGGGATAAGGGAGGAAATTAAAGCTTGTGCAATTAGTGAGCCCGCAATCACCCGTGGACATTGATATTAAAGAAAGGGACATGTGTTCGGTGATCTCTCACTTTGGGAGGAAGTAAGCAGAATCTAAGTGAGTAAAGGACTCCCAAAGGCCAGAAGTCTCGAAGTAAATTTGAGCCATTGAAGGCTGAGGATGCGCGTCGACAAATCTAACACTTTGGAGATATGGCACTTCAAAGGATTGCACGAGAAAACTCCCAAAGCCCGAACTCCTGAAGTGAATATCGGTTGTCCAAAACAAGAGGACACGTCGAGGAAGATCTAACACTTTGAAGATACGATGCTTCGAAGAGTTGTAAGAGCTATGCATTGAAAAGGCTCGAAGCCTGAACTCCCGAAGTAATTGTAGACCGTTGATCTCAAATCATTAGGAATCGTTGATCTTTGCAACATTATCACTGGAAGGTCCGAAGTCCTGAAGTAAATATGAGCCATTGAAGGCTGAGGAAACGTGTCGATAGATCTAACACTTCAGAGATACGACACTTCAGAGGATTGCACGAGCAAACAGGAGAAAACTCTTGAATCCCAAACTCCCGAAATGAATCTTGGTCATCCAAACCAAGAGGACACGTGGAGGCAGATCTAACACTTCAGAGATACGACGCTCTAGAGAGTTGTAAGATCTATGCATTGACAAGGCCTAAAGCTTGAACTCCTGAAGTAATTATGGACCGTTGATCTCAAATCAACGGGAATCATTGATCTTTGCAGAATTATCACCATAAGGTCTGAAGTCTCGAAGTTAACAAGAGGCGGCCACGTCATATTTAGGAGATCATCCTTCGGGGGGTATTCCTGCTCAGCATTCAAATATCTCAAGCACCAAAATTGGCTACATCTCTAAGAATGGTCTAAAAGGGTTGTGGCAGACGGATAAATTTTAGCAGGGGCGCTAAAATAGTAGGGTTTCCCAGATCGCGGATTTGCAACAGATCAATGGTCACACTTCATTGCACGAAAAAAACATGCTCGAACGATAAAATTCTAAAGCGGTCCCGCAATCGAAACCACGATATAGTTGAAGATGTATGTGGCATTTGGTGGTGGATTGTGGGGGCCAAAGTGGTGTGGACCCAAACCACCCTTGGCAGCTTCTGCAATCACGTGCTTATATGGGGTCCAATTCGAGATCAACCTGTGGCAACATAAACTAGGAATTAAGCCAATTCATCAAAGGAGTGTCACAAAGAGAAGAAAAGCGTTAACAAGCCGTGACCAGTCTATCACCAGAGGGGAGAGAACAATGAACTCCCCCCTTAAATGGAAGCATTGAGGGTCTGGCCAAGGAGACAGAAAATTGTCAGCCCGAAGTACCGTAGAGGGAAGTTTCTCCACATCCTAATCCCAAGAAGAAATCAGTTAATGAAAGAAGGATTGGTGGTTGAACTGTCTCCTACACCCCTTAAATAGAAGCATGGAGGGTCTGGCTAAGGAGACATAAAGTTGTCAGCCCGAAGTACAATGGAGGGTAGTTTCTCCTGCACACCCATACTGATCAAGGTTTCCTTCTGAAAGAAGGTATAAGACATACAAGAGAAGACACCAACTACTGTTTTGGGTATAAATACATCAGTTGAAGAATATGTTAGGGTTGATGGTTGGGCAGAGCTCCAAATTAGTAATAGTTTGATAGTAGAATCGTTCTTTGGTTATGTATGAGACCTGAGACTTTCTCATTAATAGAAGTCATCTTCTTTCATTATCTGTTTACTTTTGTGCTGAAACACTCATGCATGGAAGATCCAGACGAGGTTTTGTAGTTGTATTGTAATGGAGGTTTGATTATAATGTTGTTATGACATGTTTCAATATTTCCTTTCGTTGTCTTGTTTCCTCTTATGTTGAAATGCTCATGCACAGATGATCCAGGCGATTTGTTGTAGTTGTATTCTAATGGAGGTTTGATTATAATACTGCTGTGATATATTTCAATATCTTAAACTTGAGTTCAAGAGTGATCTTGTGCCTGAGTTTTTCTTCACCAAGCTGCTTGAAGGCTGGATGCTCATGGTAGACTTTTCCACTTTTCTCACTAAGTCTTCCTTCTAATCATCTTTAACCTGAAACACTAACTGAAGTTAATGAGGACCTCATTTCCTTATGCATGGCTTGTCAAGTTTCTGTGTTTAAAAATTCTTGTAACAGGCTTTGTTCATTTGACCTCCACTCATAAACCTACCTCCACCAACATTTTGATGGGTACTGGTCTTATCCTCTTGAAATTTGAGGGTGACTCTTAGTTCTAACACCACCGACATATCCGACAGATTTGGAATCTCACAACAAGAAAGAGATCAAAGCAGAGAGGGTCCTCCTGGATTTCGTGAAGGATCATTTAATCCCTCACCTAACCAAGAAGAAAATGACCAAAGAGATGTTTGATCCCTTGGTAGGGTTATTTAAAGAAAAAACATGAATAGGAATATGGTCTTAAGAAATAAAATCAGATTGATCTATATGTCTAGATCAGATAATGTTACCAACTATCTCATGAATATCACATAGGTGCATGATAATATTTCAATCATAGGGTAGAAAACAGAGGATGAAAAACTCGAGAATGTGGCATTGAATGGTATTCCCAAGTCATGGGAGCCATTTGTTAAGGGAGTTTGCACTCTGGAACATCTCCCATTTTGGAAGATACTTTGGGATGATTTCATCTAGGAAGAGACTCATGAGGAGTCTATGAGAAACAAGAAGGGAGGTAGTGAAGAGAACTTGGCTCTTGTCAGTAATACAAGGAAGGGAAAAGGAAAGAGTTCTAGTAAGAAGAGTAACAATGAAGGAGGTTCATAACATCCACAGAAGAAGAAGAACTTGAGTAAAATCAAGTGCTTCTCATGTCATAATAATGGACATTATGCATCACAGTGTCCGAGAAGAAGAAGAATGGTAATGGAAAGACACAAATAACAAAATCAGTAGAGACGCATCTTGATGAGTTTGCAACGAAGTATGAGAAGGATTACTCAATGATTTCTTGTCTTTCTCCTGGATCAACTTCGAGAAGTGCATGGTTCTTGAACAATAGTGCATCTCGTCATATCATAAAAGCACGAGATATATTTAATAATTTGACATAGAATAAAACAGATGTTCATGTGGGGCTTGGTGATGATTCTAGGTATGTAGTGAAGGGAGAGGGAACAATTTTGTTCCAACTCAAGCCAGGGGGTTTGTTGGATGCCCATGATGTGATTCACGTACCAGGTTTGAAGAATAATTTGCTTTCAGTCTCATCTATGGAGGAAAATGGTTTTTTCGTTACTTTTCAGAGAGGGAAAGTACTCATACATCCAGAAAAATCTATCCTGGAAAACATAGTAGTCGTTGGGATTAGAGAAGGCACTTTGTACAGGTTGCAACGAAATCTTGTTCAGGATTTGGTACACGATAGTGATAACCTATGTGATTTGGGGCACAAGAGGTTGGGACACCTACACTACAGGGAATTGTAGATTATGAGGGGGGTTTTTACAGGTCTTCCAGAGTTCAATATTGAGTTCCAGGGCGTGCGCAAGGGGTGTGCACTTGGAAATAATGGAAAGGCTTATTTTCCTAGCAGAAACAATAGGTTTAAGTGGATATTGGATATTATCCATTCAAATGTGAGTGTGTCTATGTCAGCAACATCATTACAGGGATCATCATACTATGTGACATTTATTGATTATTTTTCCAAGAAAACCTTAATCTTCTTTATGAATACAAAGGATGAGGTATTCATTCAGTTTCAAGAGTTTAGAGCTCAGGTAGAGAACCAAAAAATTAAGAATATCAAGTTCTTTAGGTCATAAAATGGAGGAGATTACTCCTCCAATTACTTCAAGGATTTCTATGAGGTGGCAGGGATTAAGAGGGAGCTTACAGTATCATACAATCCTTAATAGAATGAGGTCGTGGAGATAAATAATCAGTCCATCATTGGTTATGTTAGGGATCTGATACATGACCAAGAGTTGCCTATGTTTTTATGGGTAGTTCGTGTAATGCGATAGTGTATGTGCAGAATAGGAGTCCTCATAGGATATTGGAGGAAAAGACTCTGGATGAGGCATTCTTAGTAGTGAATCTAGAGATTGGTCATTTGAGGATCTTTGGTTGTCTAATTTACATCCATGTTCTTGTGGAGAAGAGGACAAAGTCAGAACCTTTAGAATAGAAGGGTATATTTGTGGGGTACAACAAGACCTTAAAGGCTTACAGGAACTTCATTCTAGAGAAGTGAAAGACAAATGTGAGCAAATATGTTAAGTTTGAGGAGAACTTGGCATCTAGGATATTGCAAGAATCATCAGTAGTGATAGAGGACGAGGAGAAACAAGATCTGAAGGATGAGAAATAGTCAAAAGTTCATACTTTAGGAGGGGAAGAGGAGCCATCCCTTTCCATTCTTGTCAAGAGACCCAGGTGGATATTACAAACATTGAGGGATGATAGTGAGGCTCCCAAGAGTGCGGTCAAGGAGCAAAGGCCTCTGAAGAAGTTTCTAAAATATATGGCGCTTATGAGTAGCATCATTGATGTTGAGCCTTCCAATTTTGAGGAAGCAACAAATCAACAGGTATGGTGGGATGCCATGGTAGAGAAGTACACATCTATTGTGAGGAATGATGTTTGGGACATAGTGTCGATACCAAAGGGGAAGTTAGTTGTGAGTTCAAGATGGCTCTACAAGATCAAGCATGCTACAGATGGTAGCATTGAGAATTTCAAAGTGAGGTTTGTGGTGAGAGGGTTCTCCTAGAAAGAGGGAGTGTACTACGAGGATACATTTGCTCTAGTTTCTAGGTATTATTCTATTCAATTTGCTATGTCTATTGCTTCAGTTATGAAGTGGAGGATACAAAAAATGGATGTGAAAACAAATTTCTTCAATTGGATCATTTAGGAAGAAGTATACATAGAGAAACCTCATCTATTTGAGTTACATGGGAGGGAGTCTCATGTGTGTAGGCTTAATAAATCCTTGTATGGACTCAAACAAGCACCCAAAGCATGGTATTATTGGATCGATGGATACTTGCAAAGTATGGACTTTACCAAGAATGAGGTAGATCCTAACTTCTATTTCATACTTATAGGGGAAGATCCACTCATCTTGGTTATGTACACTGATGATTTATTTCCCGTAGGTGCAAAGCATCTTATTGCAGAGTCCAAAGTGGACTTGGATAGTGAGTTAAAGATGAAGGATATAGGTTTGATGCATTATTTATTAGGGTTAGAGGTATAAAAAGTATCGAGAGAGATATTCCTTGGTCAAGGGAAGTATGTAGTAGATATATTGAGGAGATTCAGGGTGGATAACTATAAAATAATTACTACACCTATGATTACCAATGTGAATAAGGTGATCACTTCATATTCAGAGTTGGTGGATCCCAGGATATACAGGTAGCTGATAGGGTCCTTGATGTATTTGGTCAACACAAAGATAGATATATGTTTTGTTGTGAACACCTTGAGTTATATCATGGTGGAGCCAAGGTAGGCATTGGATTGGTCCAGGAATATCTCATTGTCCACCCACCTATTCCAACTGGATCAAAACAGTTCGTTGGCAATTTACTATTTTTAGCAGTTTTTCAGTTCCTAAACTTTCAGAGCTATTTTGAGGGAATAAACGACGTTTTTTTCATTATCAAGCACCTTAATAATGGCCAAAGGCTCTTATTTGGCCCCAAAAATGAAACTCCTCATCGATACCTTGCCAATGAGCTATCGTGCACCCCAAATAGAGATCGTATGCAAACATTACACCCCCAGAAAGTTGATACACCAAACTACCCAAAACGAGGTCCGCAAAACTGTTGGCTTTTCATCTTCCAAGGTTAGGGTTTTCGATTTTCTTTATGTTAAAAATGAATTTGGAGCCTCATTGTAACAATTATCTTCTTGCAAATGTGAATATCTATCACATCTCTTCTCAGAGATAAGCTGCCACCATTCTAGCAAGTTTGTCACTCTATATTTCTACAGTTTTGTACATTTCACTCATTAATAAAATTGTGTATTACCGTATCTCTTTGTTTATGGTTATATCTATGATATATCTCTATTATATTATTGTATATATGATATATATTTGTACATTTATTTATTATATCTCCGCTCTCATTTCGTGCCGAAAATAATCTGCATCGGTGGTATCAGAGCAGGATGCTCTTGATTATTTTTCAGTGCATGTCCTCGACAAGTTCTGAGTATAGAAATTTGGGTCTCGAGCTTGTCTCTCTTGAGGACAATATCTCTCACATGCCAAAGAAACCCTCCATGGAGGAAGAAAACAAAAACAACATAGCAGAATATTTTATTAATCTGTTGCTTGAGCAAGCTCTCACGTGATAGAGGGACGAAATGATGGAGAATTTTTCCCATGTCCTTCAATGTATGTCAACAACAGTGGGCATACATTGATCAAGCAGACACTTTGGAGGCACCTCTCCTTTCAATTTACAAGTTAATTTTGATATTCCCGTATTTGAAGGTCAGATAGATGCAGATGCCCTAGAAACATGGTAAAATCTTCTAGAAGGTTATTTCTTTGTTCACAATTTTCACAAGAGGGAAAAGATAACCTTCACACTCCTTAAGGATCTCCCCCATGTCAAACATTGGTGGAAAACTTACTGGGAGCAAATTTCCACACAGGAGTCTGGAATATATGGGGTCAAGCCCGCTTGGGTTTTTTTGTAGATGTGATCAAGGAACAATATTACCCTTTTGGTAATGATGATGACCAATACATGAGATGGACCACACTATGGCAAGAGAGGGGCCAAACAGTGTCGGAGTTAAAAAATACTTTACATACCTTGCGCACCAAGATGGGTATCAAAGACCCCGAGTGACATCTGGTTTTGAAATACTGCAGGGCTCTGCATAGGAGCAACCAAACCAAAATGGATTTACTGGACATATCATCACTGGGAACTTCCTATCGATATGCTATCAAAATCGAGCATAAATTTAGGCACCAGAAAAAATGGGATTTCGGGTCTCCAAATCCGCAACAACAAAATTATGGTAAAGACGACCCTAACAACCAGCCTCTATAAAAATAGTCCAAGCCACAAGAAAAGAAGGGTAAGGAAAAGACAAAGAAGGAGACTGGAAAGTGGTGCGATTTCCAAACAATCCCCTAGCACAACACTGACAAATTTCGCTCAAAAAAATCATTGGTGGCTGAGATCAAAGAAAAGGAGTTGAATCCTGATTCAAAATCTGATTCAAAAAATAATGGTAGAAGACATATCATCGACATAGAACCCATTTCTATTGTCGCGACCACAATAATTCAACCAAAAGAACCAGCATATCATGAAGAGGGGGAGCACCTTTTTCATTCATAGATGTGTGTGAAGGAGACCCCACTACATTTTATTGTTTATACTGAAAGACAGAAGGACCTCATCTCAGCAGATGTCGTCAAATAGTTGGTATTGTCGAAAACACCACAGGCGCAACCATACAACATCGGGTGAATTTTCCAAGGATGAGATCTATGTGTCAGTCAGTAGTGTCGATTGTCATATGACATCCAGCCCTTCAAGGATGAGTTATTATGTGATGTTTCCCCATTGGATGTTTGTAATGTTCTTTTGGGTCAACCATATATGTGGAACCGCCATGTTATTTATGAGTCTCGACCCCATAGTGTCATTGTTACTCTGGGGGGTCATCTCTATAGGATACCATAGGTAGTTCCTACTACTGTCCCACCAAAATAGTGCCACAATTTAATCTCTCATACTACAAACTTCATCCTCTTCACAATCTATTCAGAAGGTGAACAAAAGAACATTGCAACCACTGCAGCCTTGGCCCAAGACCTTTCTTTCCAACAGAAGTAGATTCCAGAAGAGAAAGAAGATATTTTTTATTCACCTACAATGGTACCTACACACTACCCAGTTATGCCAAGATACAAAATTTTGGTTGAATAGATTCATCCCCACCAGCAACAGGTTCGTGATAGTCTTCAACAAGCTAAGCAACTCGACTTCTCCAGCAAGGCAAGCAACACACCGAGATTTAGATTCAACAAATGCTTTCCCCTCTCCCCCAAGAAATCAACACAATGGATACAATTGATTCCTAAGGATAAATTATTGATACAATAGGATCTCGGTGGCCACCCACCTATTCCAACTAGCTCAAAATAGTTCATTGGCAATTTACTATTTTTAGCATTTTTTAAGTTCCTAAACTTCCAGGGCCTAAATGACATTTTTTCATGATCAAGAACCTTAATCATGGATAAGGGAATATAATTATTCCCCAAAATGAATCTCCTCTCATATACCTTTCTAACGAGCTATCATGCACCCCAAATGAAGATTGTATGCCAAAGTTATGCCCTCGGGAAGTTGATACACCAAACTACCCAAAACAGGGTCCACAAAACTGTTGGTTTTTCATCTTCCTGGGTTAGGGTTTTGGATTTTATTTATGTTAAAAATGTCTTTGGATCCCCATTTTAACAATAATCTTCTTTCGAATGTGAGTATCTGTCACATCTCTTCTCAAAGATAAGCTTCCACCATTCTAGTGAGTCTATCACTCTGTATTTCTATAGTTTTGTACATTTCGCTTATTAATAGAAATTGTGTATTACTAGATATCTTTGTGTTTATGGTTGTATATCTTATATATCTATGTTATATTATTGGATATCATATATATCTCTGTACATTTATTTAATATATCTCTGCTCTCATTTCGTGCCAAAAATAATCTGGATCAATGGTATTAGAGCAAGCTGCTCTTGATCATTAATTTTCAGTGCATGTCCCCGACAAGGTACGAGTATGGAAAGTTGAGTCTTGAGTTTGTATCTCTTGACTAAAATATCTCTCGCACGCCCAAGAAACCCTCCATGGCGGAAGAAAATGAAAATGACAGAACAAAAGATTCTATTAATCCGTTGCTTGAGCAAAATATCACTCGACAAAAGGATGAAATGATGGAGAATTTTCCCCAAATCCTTCAACATCTATCGATAACGGTGGGTGCATATTCATCAAGCAACCACTTTGGAGGCATCTATCCTTTCAATGTACAAGTTAATTTTGATATTCTCATATTTAAAGGTCAGATAGATGTGGATGCCTTAGAAAAATGGTTAAATTTGCTAGAAGGTTATTTCTCTGTTCATAATTTTTACGACGGGGAAATGATCACCTTCACACACCTTAAGAATCTCCCCCATGTCAAAAATTAGTGGGAAACTTACTAGAATAAAATTTCCACAGAGGAGTCTAGAATATATTCAGTCGAGCCCACTTGGGATTTTTTTGTGGACGCGGTCAAGGAACAATATTTCCTTGTTGTTAACTATGACGACCAATACATGAGATGGAACACATTGCAGCAATAGAGGGGCCAAACCGTGTCGGAGTTCACAAATAATTTCCATACCTTGCACACCAACCTAGGTATCAAAGACTCTGAGCGGCATTTGGTTTTGAAATAAGAACACATAAGGACACTGCAACCACTCCAACCTTGGCCCAAGACCTTTCTTTCCAACAAAAGCAGATTGTAGAAGAGAAAGAAGGTATTGTTTCTTCACCTACAATGGTACCTACACACTACCCAGTCAAGAAAAAATAAAACTGGTTGTTTGAACAGATTCAACCCTGCTAGAAACAGGTTCGTGACCATCATCAACAAGTTAAGCAACGCAACTTCTCCAACAAGACAAGCAACTCACTGAGATTCAAATTCAACAAACGCTTTCCCATCTCCCTTGGGAAATCAATGAAATGGAGACCATTGATTCCTAAGGAGGGAGGATTGATCTAGGAGGATCTCGGTGGCCACCCACCTATTCTAACTGGCTCAAAACAGTTCATTGGCAATTTACTAATTTTATCACTTTTCGGTTCCTAAACTTCCGTGGCCATTTTGAGGGACTAAACAATGTTTTTTCACGATCAAACACCTCAATGGAAGTAAAAAGTTTACATTTATCCCCCAAATTGAATCTCCTCATCGATACCTTTCCAACGAGCTATCATGTACCCCAAACAGAGATCGCATTCCAAAGTTATGCCCCCGGGAAGTTGATACACAAAACTACCCAAAACGAGGTCCACAAAATTGTTGGCTTTTCATCTTCCGAGGTTAGGGTTTTGGATTTTATTTATGTTAAAAAGGCCTTTGGAGCCTATTGTAACAATCATCTTCTTGCAAATGTGAGTAGCCATCACATCACTTCTCAGAGATAAGTTGCCACCATTCTAACGAGTCTATCACTTTGTATTTCTACAGTTTTGTACATTTCACTCATTAATAGAAATTGTGTATTACTATATCTCTGTGTTTATGGTTATATCTCTGATATATATTTGTTATATTATTGGATATCTAATATATCTCTCTACATTTATCTATTATATCTCCACTCTCATTTCATGCCAAAAATAATCCTGGATCAGTGGTATGAGAGCAGGCTGCTCTTGATCATTTTTTAGTGCATGTCCCCGACAAGGTCTGAGTATAGCAAGTTGGGTCTCAAGCTTGTCTTTATTGAGGACAATATCTCTGGCATGCCCAAGAAACCCTCCATTGCAAAAGAAAAGAAAAATGACGGAGCAAAAGATTATATTAATCTGTTGCTTGAGCAAGCTCTCACGCGAGAGAGGGACGAAATGATGGAGAATTTTTCCCACATCCTTCAACGCCTACCGATAATAGCAAGCACATATTCATCAAGTGACCACTTTGGAGGAACCTCTCCTTTCAAGGTACAAGTTAATTTTGATATTCTCGTATTTGAAGGTTAGATAGATGTGGATGCCCTAGACAAATGGTTAAATATGCTTCAAGGTTATTTCTTTGTTCACAATTTTTTCAACAGGGAAAAGATCACCTCAGCATTCCTTAAGGATCTCCCCTATGTCAAACATATAGGGTGCAAATTATTTTGAAATGTAACTCATGAATTCATTGAATTTTATCCTTTCAATATTTAGGATTCAAGTAGGGATGATTTTAGGGGCTAAATTTCGCTCATGGGATAATTTTCCATGGTTTTTCCAAAAATGAGATTCGCTATTTTAAAAATAATTCGCCCAAATTCTATAGGATAAAATTATTTTACCTTAAAAATCACCAAAATTTTATAAAAACTATATAAAATACTTAGAAATTTGAATATTTTTAAAAAATATTGCCATACATTTATAGTTGACATATGAAGGATTAGTAATATTCACCAAGGTTTCTACATTTTAAAATAAATTTCCATCCTTAAAATCATCCCAATTTGTTGTCACCAAAAAAGTTTCAAATTTATTGGAATAAAGAGTTTGATTTGATATTAGTTTCCTTGATCGTTGTTCCTCATAATATTTTTGATCTTGATTTCCAAATTATGTCCTTGGTCCTGAAAATAATTCACGTTGGGTTTTAGTTTGTATGGAAATTTTATTTGGTGAAGATTTTACCCTTATTTCAATTCATGGAGTTGTAATGTAAATGTTTTTGTACATATCATTCATACTCTATTGTTTTCCTCGATTTATCCCATGTTGTTGTGCCCTCTATTTGTTTTTCAATTTGGTTTGGATGACTGACATTTTCAGGTTTGGGTTTCTTTTAGTTTTGTTTTGTTTTCCTTTTCATGGTTTGGTTTTAGTTTTGGTTTTTGAACTTAGTTCTTTCCTTCTTGTACATATTATTTTCATCTCTTATTTGGAATGTTGGTGTTCCCTAAGATGATTCGAATCCTTCATATGACCTAAGGATTAATGTTTGAGTTTGAGTGCAAGGTAGGTACAACTTTGGTCTTACATTGAATACATTCTTACAAGTCTTGGAATTCATGGGCTACTCTATCTGAAAAAATATTCATGAAGTTCTTAGTTGCAGATAATGACTGATAGTTGTGGTGAAACACATGTGCTTATTGAGAATACCATGATAATCCATAAGTAGAGGAAAGTTTCTATCTATTTTTTTCTTTGAGCTCCATCCATCTCACATTAATAATTTGGCTACTATTGTGATGGTTCTTGGGGAGACCTATGAGTTAAACTAAAATGCATAGCATCTACTTAGAAAATCAAAGAAACTCATGTATCACCCTGCTTCTTTCACACCCTAATTGCACATGAAAAAATTATATACAAATATAAAATGGTGAGCACAATAAAAGGAAGTTGAAAGCACTATTAATAATGTGGGAAGTACCAGTAAACTAGTGTGTCATCATTTCTTGTGGCCAAAACAACCCCCCTTTTATTTTTCTTATCAAAGAAAAAGGAAAGGGGCCCCTACCAAAATTTGAGATCTAATGCCCAATCAAATACTACAATGAGCCTACTAAATATTCTCGATCTACCTTGAGGTAGTTAGTGGTTTAGGTATGTTTTCATTATTTATCTTTCAGGAGGTTTGTCATTACCAATAATATCTTTGATCTTATACTTTCAAATGTTCTTCACTATACCTTTGGTTTATGATGCTTCTTTAATCCTTGTGTGATGAGATTGATAGGTTGTATTTTGATCCTCTTGCATTAATTGGTTTTAATGGATTTAAAGGTATTTGTTGATATTCTCTAGTTGCAGGGCTCAATGATTTGTTTTATGACTTGAAGAGAATTTGATTTAAAGGATATATTGTTTCCTTATGCATTGGCTTGTATTATCATCTCAATACATCATGGATAAGTGAATGGTTGGATTGAATGAAAAACATATTGTTACTTTGAGTCTTGTACCTATTGTTCTCATATTCATGCTCAAGCTCTCACATGTTAATCAAATTCCTCAGTTTAAAATCCATAAATAGAATAAGAGGACTTTAATATTTTCCAAGAGTTTGAGATGTTATTTTCGAGTATATACAAGCACACAAAACATTTCTATAGATATTTCATGGCACTTGGTTTACAGTAGCAGATTGTTCATAATAGATTGATATCATATATGATTTCTTTCAATAAATTCCTTATTTTCATTTTCTCATTTTTTGAACAAGACCATCTCTTTTCATAGATTTGTCAGTAAAATGGCAAGGGTAAATAATGTAGATCTTATAACCTATTAGCAAGTGTATTTTTCCTTGTATAACAAAATTAATTCCTCCTTTGGTTGCAGTAAAAGGGTTGTAGATTCATTCCCTATGAAAGAAACTTATGTTGTTTCAAGTTATCAAGAGAATCATGCCTAAACAGAAGATAAATATTATGCACAGTCAAGGAAGAATGATCATGTGTATTTTGTCACAAAGGATAGGAAACTCAAGGGTAAAGCTTCCAAGTGACAAAAAGAGATTGAAACCCCAATTTTTTCTATGTCTGCAACAACCTTTGAATACATATATGTTGAACTTGTCTTAAGCCTCAAGTCTTTATAAGTTGGAAACCCCAAATTTTCTCCCATCTAGACATATGGACCGTGATTTAAATTTTTTTCTCAAATCATCAGGATCTCGAATTTCTCCATGTGTCATAACATTTCACGTTCGCATATGGGTTGAATCAATGGTGTAGAACAATTTGATCCAACAACCTCATTTCCATCTGATGTTCCTAACGTCAACATGCTAGGTTGGATTCAAGTTCCCTTTATTCATAGGTGCCACCTTATGTGGCCTTGATGTGTCATATAATGTGTCATCTAGAATCTAGAAATCTAGGTTTTGTTCATTATATGTATTTTTCAGATTTGCCAGATTTCTACGTGTGGAACCTTGATCTAGATATGGAACCTTGACCCTTATTTGGAACCTTGATCTGTATTTGAAACTCATCATCAATTTTCCTTTCCCATCCAAATTTATTTTTGTATATATGAGATTGTGTATATTTTATTTATTTCCTTTTTATCCTAGATCTGTATTTTATTTTTATTTATTTTATTTTTACATTCTTTATTTTTATTTTATCCATGGATTAATTTCCAAATCAAGACATGGCTTTAAAATCCCCCATGTATATATATATATTTTTTAATATTAAGGGATTTATCATATTAGGAAATTGCCCCTTTGGGACTTTATCATCAGACTTTCTCCTTCAGGAACTTTCCTCATTGAAACTTTATCATCGGACATTCACAATGGGGTATATATTTTATTATTTTATTCTAGAAATTTGCATTGGAGAATTACTTTTACTTGAGGGATTGACTTTACATGTATTTTTTTTTTCAGAATCCCAAAGTTTTCATTTTGTTTTTATTTCGGAATATTTTATTACTTTTTTTATTTCACATTCATGGGTTTTCCAAATTTCCCATAGAATTAGATTTATATTTGGTTTTTATTTATTTTATTTTTATTTTTAAAATTTGTATTCATGTTTTCATTTCATTTATTTTGTTTTTTATTTATTTTATTTTATTGTATTGTATTCATGTTTTATTTCCATAATCGCATTCATGTGTATAGTTTAAATTTCCCAAATAGTTGGAGCCTGACACACGACATATTATTTTTACTGTTTTTATTTATCATTTCAGGCTTTCCTTATCGTCTTTTCACCTTCATACATTTTTACCGAATGGATTTCCTGAATATATTTTTTCGAATGGATCTTCCTACAACCCTATCATATTTTTGGACTTGAGATTTTGGATTATTTTATTATTTATCACCTTCTTGGAATCATTTTCCCGCATAATTTTCAGGTTTCCCCTTCCCGCAACACCTTCGGGATATTTTTCTTCATAGGTTTTACCGAAACCCACAAGATCATCAAAACCTTCCCATTGAGATCACCTCATAGGGTTTTACTTGCACAATTGACTTCTTGAAATTATGAACCCGACCATCAGAGCCCGACCAACGACTCTTCCCTTCGAACATATTCTTCTTGGATGCATTATTTTATTATTTTTGGGATTATATTTCGGGTTTTCACCTTCGGGAATTTTTCACGAATTACTATCAGAGACACTCATTATTCTCGTAAGCCTATCGAACTCCCTCTAACAGATATGTGATTTTCGGACATTCATTTTTTTATTATTTTATTATTCCAGGTCTCCATTTAGGGTTTAATTATTTTTATTTTCATAATTTAGGACTTTGCACACACATGTTTAATTATTTTATTTTTGATTTGATATTTCATTTTTTTTTTTTTTTCATGACGTGTTGAATTCTCTGGATTCTGGGTCAAAAAATTAATGTAGGCTCAACATTCCATTCCTCTTCTAACTCCACATACAAACTACATAAGGAGGAAAAAACAATATAAACCCCTTTCAAACACTTCTCACAATGCATGTGGGATAAATGATTAAGCTTATAAGATCAATAATCATGAATTAACCTAAGATGAGATCGATGATTGTTGAGTGCTCACTTCCGAGGGCCATATCTTGAGTTTCAAAATGCCAAATTGGGTGCGAGATTGCTTGTTGAAAATTTGAAGGAGTGAGTATGATCCAAAAAGGATCCAGAGAAGGCTAAGAATAACTCAGAACTCAGAGAGGCAACTCAGAACGCTCATAATGGCTCGAGTAGACAGAGAAAGGGAAAAAATTTGAAGTTCCCAAAACTCAATGAAAAAGGCGTGATCGTGAACATCATGTCACAAGATTTCTAACGACACAAACGGCTCATCAAACAGAGTTATGGTTTGAAAGATATTCACGGTCAAAGTTGTGGTCAAATAGAGCAAGTCAACAGGGGGCCACATCATCATCCGTATTGTTGACGTCAGCAACTGACATGGTAGGTTTAAGTCAGCATGATGGCTACTGACATCAACATGCCATGTGGCAACACCAGAAGCTACCACGTGTCACCAGCCAATGGGATTTTCAGGGGTCCATGTGGACCAGTAGAAACATGCCATGTGACACCTCTAGGTGATGCCACGTGGCACCACCCAGGAAGTGCCACATGTCATGTATGGATTAATGAGGTGATTGACGTCAGTAGACAGGTGGACTATTCAGTGGGAGCCATAGGGCCCAATCAATGCGAGACATGTGGCATCCTCGAAACGCCCAATATCAACCTGTGAACGAATTTCGAAATTAAAAAAATGGCGGGTCCGCCAAATCTGACGGACCACGCCAATTTTTAGCAGCAGTTGGAAGGAATTCTAGACTCTGCTACAACCTGTGAACGAATTTCGAAATTAAAAAAATGGCGGGTCCGCCAAATCTGACGGACCACGCCAATTTTTAGCAGCAGTTGGAAGGAATTCTAGACTCTGCTAAAGTTAGCAGAAATCATATATATATATATATATATATATATATATATATATATATATATACACAACCAACACACCAAAATGGAGTCTGGTGGGATTCGACCTCGGAACCTCCGTCGATGCCCAAGCCTTAACAATTTTGCCCACAACCAATGCGCCACGGGTACCTCTTGGTACATCTTCCCACGGATATTACTTAAAAGGTGTAATATTCCTAGGGTCGAGGGAAGAGGCACGGACTGTATGAACTGTGGGCATGGATTTCGAGACAATATAGTCATCATTGCAGGTTGCAGATGGCACGAAAACCAAGATGGAATTCTTCTTGGGCCTGGTCGTGCCAAAGTCAGATCAGAGCATGGAGACAGTCATCTTTGGGTAATTCAACGCCACAAATTCAGTGGTGGTGTTTTTTTTCTGATCTGAGCATTATTTTTGTAGCTTGATTCCAAAATGATGTATATTTATGTATTTGCCAAATTCTTTTGATGAGTTAATGAAAGAGCCTACCCATTTGAGAGCAGGACCTAGAGACATATTCCACTAGGGACGAACTCCGTTATCAAGTTTTTGTGTTCATATATGATGCTTATGTCTCTTCATTTTTAAGTTTTCCCTTCTTTAATGGTGCATTTTAATTTATGCTCGTTTATATAATTCTTTATAAGTCATGATGAAAAGATTTTGGATCATGTTGGTATCAGAGCAGTCATGTTTGACTTGAATTGTTGAGTGTGAATGCTTACTAGGGACAAGCATAAGTAGGGTGAAGGAATTATTAAGACTTCCAATCCCAAAGTAGGTCGTGTATCTAGAAGGAAGAAAATGGCAGAAGAGGACAAGCGTGATGAACAAGAGAAAAACTTTCACATGGTGTTTTATCGCATGTCATAAATGGTCGAGCGAATGTATGGAGATTATGAGAAGAGGATGAAGAAGAAAGGGAAGAAAAAGGAAGCACATGCAGATGATGATGCTTCGGTAAACCAAGGGGATGGAGGAGATCCTCCTGAGCCTCCATCTTCACCTCCGAGTTCTAGTTCTTCTTCCTCTGAGCATTCTCATCATTCTCATCATTCTAGCCATAAAGCCTGTTTTAAGAAACCATTATTAAAGCTTGATGTAAAATTTTCTTTACCTATGTTTAATGGAGATGCTAATCCTGAAAATATAGATAATTGGATCCGACAGGTTGAAGTGTATTGTCGTGTCCAACATATTGATGAAGAGGAAGTTAAAGTGCAACTGGCTTCTCTTCGGTTGGAAGGCACTGCTCTCGTATGGTGGGAGAGCAAGCTTCAGGACAGAAGTAAGTGTGGTAAGATTCTTTCCTCATGGTCGAAATTTAAATCAGTGATAAGGAAGCAATTTTATCCATTAGAGTATTTACATAAAGCAATGATGGAATGGCAAACTTTAAGGCAAAGTAAAGGTCAAACTATACAAAGTTTCATAGAATAATTTAGGAAGAAATCTCTTGCATTGAATATTCCTTTGGATTCTTATGAAACTTTAATGAAGTATATTGGCGCACTTCACAGTTATATTTTTCATACTTTGCTCTTATTTAACCCCACTAGTCTTGATGAATTTTGTGTGCAAGCCACTCACCTTGAGAACAGGGGGAAACATGTTCAAGAATATCCCACAAAGAAACCTTCCAATTTGCCACAAAACACTTTTAAGAAGTTTAAAAGGAAGGACAAGAAGACCACTACAGTGACGAGAGAAGGAGGAAAACCATGTTGCACTCACTGCAAGAAGAGCGGTCACGATGAAGAACACTGTTGGAAACTGCATCTAGAAAAGAAACCAAAATAGTTCAGTGGAAAGGGGAAGACAAAGACCGTTGATACGGTACAACAAGATCTTGGTTCTGATTCAGGAGATGAAGGAAATATCACAGCGGTTGGAGTAGAAGGTAAATATTATCTTCATGCTAGTTCAAGTTCCAATGATGAATCTCATGTTGATGAACGAAAGAGCAATGAGTTATTTCATATAAGAGTTGTATCTAAACATACTAATATAGTTACATTATTTGATCCAGGTTCCCAAGTAAACTTAATATTTGAAGCACTTGTCAAAAAGATGGGTCTTGAAACAAAACCACATCTGAAGCCTTATCCTCTTGGTTGGGTATGTGATAAAGAAAAACTTAATGTCACCAAACAATGTAGGATCATATTTTTCATTGCTTCAAAATTGATTGATGAAGTGGATTTGGATGTTGTACCACTTGATATATGTGGCATAGTGTTGGAAAGTCCTTATCAAATAAGTATTCTTTCGTCATGAGAACAAATACCACCTTACTAAAGGGGGAGTGGAATATATTGTTGGATCTCATAGCATGAGGGTAAATACAACACTTGTTAGTGTAGGGAAAATGAAAAGACTCATAAACACTAATAAGGGATATGTACTCATAGTCGTCAGAGAGAAAGATGTCGAGACATCTGACGCTTTCCAAGGGTGTGATCCATATCATAAGAAGGAATTAATTGATATTGTTTCTAAGTATGATGATATTTTTCGGGAACTAGATGGATTACCTCCTAAGAGGGAAATCCAACATGAGATACATCTTCAGCAGGATTCTCCTCTTCCTAATGTGGGCATGTACAGGATGTCAGTTGTGGAGATGACAGAGATCAATAAGAAGGTACAAGGATTATTGCATCAAGGGGTCATCAAGCCCAGTTCATCTCCTTGTGGTTCTTCAATCGTGATGGTGCCAAAGAAATATGGCACATGGTGAATGTGTGTCGATTATCGGGCCTTAAATAAAATCACGGTGAAAAATCAATACCCTCTTCCTCACATAGATGATTTACTTGATCAATTGAAGAATGTTGTCTATTTCACTAAGTTGGATTTGCGCAGTGGATATCATCAAATCAGAGTCGTAGAACATGATGCATGGAAAATTTCATTTAAAACCAAACAAGGATTGTTTGAGTGGTTGGTTATGTCATTTGGGCTTTGTAATGCTCCAACAACTTTCATGCGTGTGATGAATGATGTATTAAGTCCTTTCATAGATGACTTTGTGATTGTATATTTAGACGACGTTCTTGTTTTTAGCGGGACTTGGGATGAGCATGTGAGGCATGTAAATCAAGTATTGGATACTTTCCAAAGGGAAATGTTGTATGTAAAATTGTCTAAATGTGAATTTGGCAAGATTGCACTTGTGTACTAAGGTCATATTGTAGGAGGAGGACAATTGAAAATTGACCCTTCCAAAATTGATGTAATTGTAAATTGGCCCGAGCCAAAATGTGTAATAGAAGTTCAAAGCTTCTTAGGTGCAATCTAGTATTGGAGGAGATTCATTCCCAACTTCTCCTTTATAGAAGCTCATTTTCATGCCTTAACCAGTGTGAAGAACACTTTTCAGTGGGAAGGAAAGAAACAAAAATATTTTGACACTTTGAAATGGAAGATCAGTACCGCACCAATATTAGCATTATCGAATCTTCAACATCCTTTTGAGATAGAGACAGATGCTAGTGGATACGCCATGGGTGCAGTATTGATGCAATATCATAAGCCTATCTGTTACCAATCTGAAACTTTTAACCAATTTTTTGTTAACATCCTACATATGATAAAGAGTTGTATGCATTAGTCCAGAGTGTAAAGAAATGGAAGCACTACTTTTTAGGGAAGGAAACAATCATACATACAGATCACCAACCTTTGCAGTATCTTCAAGCACAGACCAAATTGCAACAATCTTGACACTACAGGTGGATGGGTTTTCTACAATAATTTCACTTGGTAATCAAGTACAAAAAGGGTACAAGTAACAAGGTAGTTGATATGCTTTCTAGACCTCCTATTGTTGTTTCTATTGTTTTGAAGAATGCTTCTTTATCTCATGATAGATACATAGAACAATATGTCATCGATGAATATTTTAAAGAAGTATATGTGAAGTTAACCCTTGGTGCACAGGTATAGAACTATTGTCTGCAGGGAAAATTACTCTACCATCTTAGAAAGCTATGTATTCCTACAAGTGAACGAGTCCATGTAATACGAGAAGCTCACACTTCTCTTATGTCTAGGCATTTTTGGGATGGGAATGTTTTCTTACTAGCCTCAAATGAAAGCAATTGTAACTAAATATGTAAAGGGGTGTGTGATGTGTTATACTTGTAAGACCACTAATAGAAACCTGGGGATATACTCACCACTTCTTATTCCATCCCATCTGTGGCAAAGTGTATCCATGTATTTTGTAGGGGGTTTTCTAATGGCCAAAGGGGGTCGTGATTATTTGTATGTTATAATGGATAGGTTCAACAAGATGTGTATCTTAATGCCATGTAAAAAGAAGATCATTGTTGAGCAGACTACTAATCTCTTCTTTCAACATGTTTGGGTTCACTTTGGATTATCCACATCTATCGTCTCGGATCGAGATACTCGATTCCATGGGGACTTTTGGACTAGCTTGTAGAGAATGATGGACACCAAATTGAAGAGGAGCACTTCTTTCCATCCACAAACCAACGGACAAACAGAGGTGGTAAATTGAATAGTGGTACTTTTTCTTCAAGGCTACTGCAGCAAGCGTCCCAAGGTATGGCATGAACAAATACCCTATGTACAACATGCGTACAACCAAGTTTTACATTCATCCACTCAGATTTCACCTTTTGAGACATGTTTTGGGTACCTACCAAAGGTTTCTTTGGACTTGATGTACGAGAGAGATGTCGATGTAAATGAAGAACGAACAAAGGATAGAGCCCATAAGTTTATCTAGAGGATTCAACAGATACACCAGGCAGTCAAGGAACAATTGGAGAAAATTCAAGCATAGTATAAATCTCGGCATGAAAAGCACATGATTGATCATCAGTTCTGGGTTGGAGACCGGGTATAGCTTCACATCAGCAAGGAGAGATTGAAAGGTGAAGGAAATAAACTCAAGCCCATTCATTATGGACCCCTCACTATCTTGGAGAAAAGTGGTACCAATGCTTTTTGTCTGGATCTTCCACCTTATATGCAGATTTACTCAATTGTGAACGTTGAGAAATTGAAACTTTTTTAGCCTCCCATGATCATGGATCAAGATGAGGAAGTTTCAATACCATCAGTTGATGAGTTTCACCTAAGTACTTGGATGAGCTACAAGAAGATATCATCCTGGACAGGAGGACGAGGACTTCACGCAGAGGTGATGATGATTATCTTCAAGTAGGATTAAAAGGCACACATCCAAGCAAGGAAAAGTGGGACGAGAAGGACAAAGTGAGGGGAGTCTTCCCTCACTTACCAGTTGATTGATGAAAGCTTTAGGTGGTCCAAAAATATCTCAGTGGGAAGGCGTGATCCAAAAAGGATCCAAAGAAGGCTAAGAATAACTCATAACTCACAAAGGCAACTCAGAATGCTCAGAATGGCTCTAGAAGATAGAGAAAGGGAAAAAAATTAAAAGTTCCAAAAACTTAGTGAAAATGGCATGATCGTGAAGAGAACATTGCAAGCTTTCTAACGACACACACGGCTCATCAAACAGAGTTATGGTTTGAAATATATTCACGATCAAAGTTGTCGTCAAATAGGGCAAGTCAACAAGGGGCCACATCATCATTTGTATTGTTGACGTCATCAGCTGGCATGGTAGGGTGACGATTGCTGACATTAGCATTCCACGTGGAAGAACTAGAAGCTATCACATGTACCCGCCAATGGGATTTTCAGGGGTCCATGTGGACCAGTAGAAAAGTGCCACGTGGCACCACTCAAGAAGCGCCACGTGTCATGTACAGATTGACGGGGCGATCAACGTTAGCAGACAGGTGGAATAATCAACGATTTCCACATGGCCCAATCAGCAGGAGACACATGGCATCCCCGAAACACCCAATATCAACCCATGAATGAATTTCAAAATCAAAAAAATGGCGGGTCCGCCAAATCTGGTGGACCACGCTAATTTTTAGAAGTAGACTGAAGGAATTTTACACTCCGCTAAAGTTAGCGGGAATCATATATTGCAATACACACACACACACACACACACACACACACACACACACACACACATATATATATAACCAACACACCAAAATGCAGTCCGGTGGGATTCGACCCTGGAACCTCCGTCAATGCCCAAGCCTTAACAATTCCGCCCACAACCAATGTGCCACATGTACCTCTTGGTACATCCTCCCACAGATATTACTTAAAAGGTGTAATCCTCCCAGATCTGGGGGAAGAGGTGCGGACCGTATGACCTGCGGAATCAGATTTCGAGATGGTACAGTCATCATTGCAGGTTGTAGAGGGCATAGAAATTGAGACACAATTATTCTTGGGCCTGGGAGTGCCAGAGTTGGATCAGAGCATGGAGACATTCATTTTTGGGTAATTTGACGCCACAAATTCATTGGTGATGTCCGTTTTCTGATCTGAGCATTATTTCTGCAGCTTAATTTCATAATGAGGTATATTTATGTATTTGCCAAATTCTTTTGCTGAGTTAATGAAAGAGCCTACCCATTTGAGAGCAGGACCCGGAGATGTAGTCCACCATGGATGAACTCTGTTATCAAGTTTTTGTGTTCTTATCTGATGCTTATGTCTCTTCATTTTTAAGTTTTCCCTTCTTTAATGGTGCACTTTAATTTATGCTCATTTAATACAATTCTTTATAAGTCACGATGAAAAGATCTCAGATCAGAGTAACATGTTAGGATAAGTATGTGTGCCATATTAACAATATAAATGCCTAAAAAATTGAGAAAATAGGAGATGTGATTTTTCTTATATATTGGCCACACATTTTCCGCAACCCATAACTCGAGTTTCTAAAGGCCAAATCAGGTAAACAAGAGCTCATTGGAAAGATCAAGACTCAAGGAACAATATAAATAGTTTCTCATGCATAATTGACATTAACAAATTCTTGCATTTTAATTAATACAACTCTCAATACCTCATCTTTTACTTAAATATAATGAATTTATATATTTTCATTATTATCGCTCTGAAAGGAATACATGAGGAGGTGAGGAGTCCCAATGAAGACATGGGCGCCGAGAAAATTAAGAGTCCAAAATAAGAATGGTTGTAATTGTACAGGACAGATAAGAGATGAATAATCTAGGAGAGGAATGATTCAAAAGGGCAGTGACGAAAAAATGTTATAAATGTAATTTCACCCTCAGTAGGAAAGGAGGGGATGGATAACCCATAATTGGGTCTTTTATACTCTTATCGGGCTTGGGGACAGACTTGAAGGTTCTTTTCTTTTACTAGTATCTTAGTCTGATGAACTTTTTCTAAGGATGAATATAAGGAAGATTTGATTCATGATCTATTCATGCAATAGAGCATTGTTGATTGATTGATTGTTTTATGTAGTAATTTGTCATTTTGTCAATTGTTCCTGTAGGAAATAATTATGAATGGATTATGAGTTCAATTTTAGGGATATATTTATTTTCATCTATATGCATATGGGTATGATAGTATGGTTTCTTATTGAGAAATATGAATTCTTTCTATTTCCATAAGTAGAACTATATGTCTGCAATTAATTTTTGTTGTTGTTAGAATAGGATTGCATTTGCATAATAGATTAGAATTTTATTTAGGATTTAGATTAAATTAAATGAGCAAGTCTCTCTTCAAAGAGAAATCCATTTAGTTAGTAGAAACCAGGCCCACATACCAGTGGAGATTTCCATACCAAACGAGAGTAGGTCTGATTGGGACCTGCCATCAGGAAATTCTCCCTCATGTTGGCATGGGGAATTGTTCTCACATCAACAAGTTCAAAATTGAGGCGTTCCATACGCTCCCCCTTGGAATAACACCATCCTCAGTGTTCAACTATTTAACACAATAGTCTTTAAGATAGAAACAAAAATGGGTATGTCTTTTTCATGATGTCCTCTAATTCCCATGTTTCTTGATTTGGCCCAAAGTTCTTCCACTACACTTTTACATGGTGACGGCTCAGTTTTGGAGCAAGGTTTCCCTCATGTCTCGTAACTCAAGGGAAATTCCATCATCAAACCCTTGAAATTATTCAAGTATTCAATTCAATTATATTTTTGGAATACTTAAACTATCTCAAGGTTTGCATATAGTTTGGAAGGATCTATAGGTTCCCTTCTATTCAATCCAAATATCATCTTGGTAGTTGATAAATCTTGTATACCAGATGGTTTCTCTTTTCTTGGGGTTTTCCTCACTCGTTATTCTTCTATTTTTTGCATTTGCATCTTGGAACTCATCTCTCTAAGAGACAACAATAAACAACAAGGAATGCTTAGGTTCTTTTCAAAAGGTTTATAGTGTGTATGCATTATTTTACATAACATTATAATGTAATATTCATATACCATATAATTTCTACCCTCATAAGTTATATATTTCAAGATATGTAAGGCCACATCATCCCATGGTGAGGCAATGCTTTCTCTTTTCCTCCTTTCCCCATGTTAATTCAATGGGTATTCTAGTTCCTCTTACCAATATGGGATTAGTAACTTGGATTTGTAACCCCTTAACCATGGTGATGTATTTCTATTCTTCTAAATGTCAGAAATTTTATGCTAACTCAAGAGAAATTTGATCTTCAAACCCTTGAAACTTGTTGAAGTACTCCATCCAAATATATTTTTGGAATACTCCAACTACCTTATGGTTTGCATGCACTTTGGAAAGATATATGGGTTCCCTTCTATTGAATCCAACTATCATCTTGATAGTTGATCAACGTCGTATACAATAGGGTGTATCCTTTCTCATGGATTTCCTCACCTTGTTTATTACTATCTTTTGTCAACTTCCATTGTTGGGTTTTCTAGACATCTATCTCCTTTCATATCTCTCTATGCCACTGTCCCTTACTTCCCCTTTGTGATTTTTAACAATTTAGGACTTTCTTGAACTCATATTTCCTTGCTTGACCTCTATATTTTTCAAATTCCTATGTTTGATCAATTTATGGTTTAGGATATTTTGCATTGATTTACATTGTTCATACTTATTGTAACATCCAGTTCTACTAAGCACATTTTATACTGACTTATTCTTTGAGGACACTTGTGATCAAGTGATCAGGTTATGATACTTTATCATTATGTTTTGCGTATGAGTTATGTTATGATGTCATTGTGATTATATGATAATTTCTAGATGTATATATGATTCAACATGTATTATTGATGCGTTTCCCTGAGTGTGCAGGATACATGACAAGTTGATGATGTTGATGGAATCAACGAACTTCCTTGGACTCTGGATTGAGTCAAGGAGTGGATTTGTAATTGGTTTGAGTATTTTATTTACACGCATGTATTTTGTATGATGATTTCATTATGGATGTTATGTATATGGGTTATTGACATTGTTCTTGTCAGTGGATGTAGGCTTGGTGATGCTTGCTAATCCGACTCACATAAGGAGTAAAGGGGTCATGCACATAAACTAGAGATTTGGGGGAGAGGTGTGGCAACGTCCTTGTCACAGCCTACTAGCACTCATGTCATGAGATGAATGCATGTTAAATATTACCACGTTCTGAGAGGTCCACAATGTCTTGAGGGTGGACTGAGATAGTCGCTCACGAAGAATTCTAAAGGGCACGCAATAAGGCAGAGTCCTTGTTCCTTAAAATCCCTTAGTCTCTCACAAGGTTGACCAAGTGGAGTGTTGACTCCAAGGTCTAACAAACTTCCAAAACTAGCCAAAGGCGAGTGGCACCCTTGGAGAACAGAGGTGTGTCTGAAGGGCACGTTGTGTAATTAAATTGTGAGTCAATAAAAATCTAGGTGGCCTAGACAACATATTAAAAATGTTGAGACCTTGTTATAACTTAACAAGGGTTAAATTATAAGCTAAGAAATTAACAAGAGTCTAAGCCTAAGTCTAAGTATAAGTCTAAATCTAAATTATATAATTAAATAAATTATTAAATAAGTTAAAGGAGTTGAGATATAGTCAAACTCTAGGAAAAGAAGGAATAAAAAAAAATTAAAGGTTGAGTAAGTGCACATGTGTGCATGAAAAGAATAAAAGGGATTTATAAATAAAAATAAATTAAACACATGAGAGAATAGGGTGTCCACATAGAGTATCATCTTGAGTCAACCTCCCACTAATCTTGATTAAAAGAAGACTCCTAATCCAACTCAAACTAAGAACCAGTTAGGGGACACAATAAATGAGAAATTGGGGAACTAAGGGACAACTAAGAGAAAAAATAGGAACACATTGGGGAATGTGCGGGGGAAATGCCTAAATAAATCAAATTAAAAGGGAATTAACATGTGCAACTTGGGGAGAGTGTGACACTTGTAGTGGGAGAATAATCCTTTAATTAAATTATTAAAAATTAATTATTTTTGCATGAGGACATGTGTCATTGGGAATTTTTCTATAAAACAAATGGAAAGGAAGGGAAAAGGATCTCATTTGGGGTTAGTATTGTTATGTTGCTAAATTTTTTTTTGACTAAGTTTTACTTGTGAGAGTTGGGATTCCAAGACTTATAGAGAGTGGAAGCTCTTCCTTGCAAGGAAAGCTTGGTTGCTAGTGTTTTCTTTTTCTAGTTTTGTGTATGGCCCCTTTGTGGCTGGAAGGGCTAAGGGGAAAGAAGAGTACCCCTACCGTTGGTTGGGAGGTACCGGTAAAGTTATTGAATTAATAGTTGAGACAAGGAAAAACGTGACGCAAAATCCAATATTGAAGATATTCTTCAATTTATCATCCATCCATTAGCTATGATATTTTTACAGTTTTAGTATTGTCAAATGATTGATGTAACATTTGTTAAGAACATAGATGAAAGAAGATATTAATTTCCTTACTTGTAAATGTGGATATGTACTTTGTGAAGTAAATGGATACATTGAAATATTTTTCAAATAACATATTTTGGTCAATATTTATGCTTCAAAATATTTCGATATCGATGCGTATTTAACAGTGAAATCTTGCAAAGTAGTACACGATCCTTTTGTTCTATTTAAATTATTGTTGATGAATTTATGAAATAAAAGAAAATTTGTGTAGAGGCTAATTCTCTAATAAAATGGGTTTTTATTTATAATCATTTATCCGCGAACCTTCAATTCCCATTTTGAGTAAGAGAAACTTTCGGAAACAGTTGATGTCCGCCACCTCATGCATGTGTCCATGTGTATAACCTTGGTTGTGATGGCCTCTACTTTGGAGTGTCTTAGTTAATGTAAAGAGCTTTGCTAGATTTTATTTTAAATTTTTATTTGATAAATTAGAGTACTCAATATTGTTCCTTAGATTTAAAATTTCAATCAACAAATTATCCCATTCATTAGAAGGTAAATTACAACGTATAGTATCCAAGATTGTTGCTTGGATTTAAAAATGGATCATTAGATTATCCTAATATTTACACTATAAATATTTATATATAGTTTGATGATATAAAATGTAAATATATAATATTGTATTTACAGATTATTTATTAAAGATATATTTTTATAATATTATAATATACATAATAAATATATTATAAGGGTAAATAGTTAAGAGGAAATTGTACATATTATATATATATATATATATATATTCTTGAAGTTGTATAGAGAACCTAACTACATTAGGAGATCAAATTAAAGATCAAATTAAAGAGTCTTAAAAAAGGAGTTCCCTAAGATGGTAAAATAAATCATTAGTTAGTATATTTGAGGGAATGTTAGAATAACTTCAGATTCCTAATTAAAGGATATTGTTTTAGTAAAGTAGATATGGTTACATTATTACTTAATGTTGCACTAATCGTTTTGATCACTAAAACTCTTTAAATATCAAATTAATAAATTTCATTTACATCTCTAGATTGTAGTTGAGTATATTTCATTCAAGTTTAAAATTTTCTTGGGGCTTTAAGCTAAAATTTAGTGTGCTAGTTGCAAGATATTTGATCAAGCCGTCAGTAAACTACTTCCTACTAACTTGTGGTTAGATATTGTTGAGTGAGAGTCATTATTAGTCCCTGCCGAACTATAGAAGTAAAAAGATTATTTTTTATATAATAAAAAAAACCTTATATGTCATCGTCTCATTGGAGAATATATTGGAGGTCTTATTGCCATCTTCGTTGTTCCCAATGTTGTAAATGTTTAGATATCAGAAGTTTTGAGCTTAGACGCTATTTTTTAATTTTTATTACATTTTTATTGAAATGTTTACATACCGAAAGTTCTGAGCATCGACGTTGTTTTTTAATGTTTTTATTATTATTTCTATTTGTATTGAAATGTTTACATACTGAAGGTTTAGAGCATTGGCGCTTTTTTTGAGGTGCTTGAATAGGCCTGACAACTTAAATGTTTACATAACGTGAGGTCCTTAAACAAGCCTGACAGCTTAAATGTTTGCATACCGCAAGGCCCTTAAACAACCTGACAGCCTTAAATGTTTACCTAAATAGGTTTTAGAGAGTACATTTTTCCTCAAATTTTAACAATGTTGTAGTGAATTTGGACAATATTGTTTTCCACCGCCAGTTGCATAGCCATTGTATGTTTCATACTTCTTCTATGTTTGAAATGCAATTTGGTCATCATTGAAGATACATACATTGTTTACTCATTTGGTGGGTGCTTCTTGTTCGTTGGTTCATCGGTTGTTGCTTGCTGTTGTTTGGTTCAAATTTGCAAGGTTGAGGACATGCACCTGCGGTTGGACATATTGGTGCTTGTTTCTTGCTTTTGTTTACTTCAACTTTGCAAGGTTGGGGTCCTGCATGCGCAGCTGGAGCTGTTTTTTTTTTACTTTGCGGGGTCTAGGTCCTGCACCAACAATTCGACCTGCGCTTCTGTCGTTCATTGTTTCAGAGTAAGTTTCAATGCCATAATTTCATTTATATTCGTTCTTTGTTGTTCACTGCTTGCATTTTGCAAGTAAGAATGTTTGATTATTTCTACTAGCATGCTCGTCATATGTTTCTGGTTCCTTTTGTGCTTGGGCTGCAATTTGGTAATCATTGGAGATACATATGTTGTTTATTGGTTCAGTGGTTGTTTCTTGTTCGTTGGTTTGTTGGTTTGTCAGTTGTTTCTTATTATTGTTTGGATCAAGTTTGTGAATTTGAGGTCCTGGGGCTATAGTTGGGCCTGTTCGTGCTTCCTTGTTGGTTTGTTGCTTGTTGTTTTCTTTTGTTTGCTTCGGCTTTGCAAGGTTGGTGTCCTGTGCCGGCAGTTGGAGCTGTTTTTTTTGCACTTTGCGGTGTTCAGATCCTGCACCCACAAGTGGACCCACGGTTCTGTCATTTTTCATGTCTAGTGAAGTCGAGATATAACGCATGTCTCGTGCTCGCCTATCCTTCTCTTTAATTTTGCTCCATTTTTTTTTTCCTATCTCTGGACCATACCTACATGCCTTTGTAAAATGTTCTTGTAGAAGAAAAGGATACTGAGATGGTGCTAGCAAGAGTGGTGTTCCATGGATTGCAAATTGCAATATTCTGTTTCTATGTTGCTTGGTGTGAAACATTGCTAGCATAATGAATGTGTTCTCAAATGCATCACACCATTTACATTTGGATGAAACCATTATCATTCTAGGATACTTCAGTGTTGACATGATACAAAATAGTGGCATAACAAATAATTGGACAACTACATGTGCAATTACAATGTCTGTTGTCTTTTTGTTAAGATAAAACATGTGCAAAATGCACTTATTAACCATATATGGTGAAATGTGCCCATATCACAATACATCCTCTTCATCCTGTACATAGACTGGTTTGACCACGATACAATTTGTCTTGTACTTTAAATATTAGATGTTCATCAAAGATACTGCAAAATTATATTTCCATGTCTCAAAGCAGATATGGATACTTTGTTGCACAAAACCAAAATCATTTAGCTCTGGCCATGCAATTTCTTAATATTTTTTGGCTTGTAATATATTTTGGGCAGGAAAAACCCTATATAATTACAACCATGGATGAATAAAAGCAAAGGTTCATGTTTCTAACTATCTTTTATTCTATTCCTTGATTCTCATTTACTGTATGTACATATTACTTGTTCTCCCCTGCATACCAGCGTCCATTCATGTTCATTGTATTTTGTGCGTTCCCACATTGAAACAAACAGAATAGCTGGAGAAAACGAAGGAGTCTTTACCGCAAGTGTAGAAGAGGAGATACAAAGGTACATGCTTGTACTATTATTTCATATTCCATTGTTTTATATTTCATTTATTGTCTATATGTGTGTTCACCTAACTTATTGTATGTAGATATTGCGTATCTTCCTACATGATAACTTATCTTCATGTCCTTTGTATTTTCTGTGCCGCTACATTGAAATAAATTGAACTTTGTTTGTTTTTTACATGTCTTCCTGCATACCAACTTCTTTCATGTCCATTTTATTTTTCTGCATTGCTACATTTAAACAAACATAATAGCTGAAGAAGACGATGGACTCTTTGCCGCAAATGTAGAAGAGGAGATACAAAGGTGCATGCTTCTACTCTTATTTCATATTCTAGTGTTTAGTATTTTATTTATTGTCTGTATATTTGTTCTACTTGTTCTATTGCTTTGCACTTAATTTATTGTATGTAGATACTACGTATCTTTCTACATAGTAACTTAGCCTCATGTGAATTGTATTCTCTTTGCTGCTACATTGAAATAAATAGAACTATATTTCTTTCTTTTACATGTCTTTCTGCATACTAACCTACCTTCATGTCCACTATATGTCCAACGTTGCTACATTGAAATAAACAGATTAGTTGGACAGGAAGATGAGTTTGTATATGCCACAATAGAGGGGGCTGAAGTACAATCTTCGAAAAGGTATACTAACTATGCTAGTAAATCAAACAAACAAAACGGGTGGGTGCATATAATGTTGGACTAGAAAACGATGATTTGGAAACAATGGGACTTTGTTGAGACTTCCTGCTTCCAAACATTGCCCTCCCCATTTCTAATTTGCCCTTTTTTTCCCCTCTTCTATACTTAACCGAATTTCCCTTCGTTTTTCTCGTCTACTTTCACTTTTTGGTTGCTTTGCTTAGACATGTTTCCGAAAATGTCTAGGTGCACGGGTTGGTGGAGTCACGGGTTCACATTTATACTCATGCTTATATATCATGACTCCGACCGATGGTTTCCTCATTCCATACTTAGCCACTTTTTCTATCACGGGTTCCCGAGCTGGCGGGTTCAGCATTGCGCCTCTAGCTTCGAAGGTTCCATGATATACAGATTGGTCGTTGTACCCCCCCATCATGCCCTATTCCCTGTTACACATTTTTGTAGTCAAAAAATCTGAGGCATACAATTTGATCATCGAGTCCTCATGTTTCCTAAGTATCCCTTGACACCCTATTTCGTATTCCATCTCCTTCAACCCTATATGTGACATTCAGAACAATTATGGACAATATACAGTGCATATGCTTATTTAGTCCTTCTTATGTTCATATACACATGCTTGCATCAAAAAAATTTGGACTAGTGACATGGCCATGAACAGTCAATCATCACAAACATCAAAAGACCAACAAGGCCAAAGGTAAAGATCCATACATTGTATTCCTCATATGTTTAACAAACAAATATCCTCAGTTATTTATTCATCTATGCCATGATAAATATGTTTATGTCATATGCAACACATACTTTGCAGTTCACAAGAAGTATCAACGACTGCAAGTGAGATGTCGAACATAACGCAAGTTTCGTAGACTAAGAGGTCTGGTTGCAAAACTATGGATCCATACTTCATCCAAGTTGTGCGTCTACTTGTACATTTATGCCAGGGAAAAAGAAAACAAAAAAAATAATACAGATTACCATTCAAATTACTTTTCCTATTCAAAAAATGTCACCAGGTCTAAACTTATAACACCCAAAATATTATCAATAGAGGGCTTGAACAACTGTCGAACTGGACAAGTGTTCATCGGGGACATAATGGTTGTCTATAGCACCTACTTGAACAAGGAAAACAAAACTAGATTCATTATGCATGTTGACATGACAGACAACGAAGCCTTGATGACAGTCACATTGACTATTCCCACACAACTTGTCCAGAAACATGCAAAAAAGATATTGCCAGGTAATGGGATATCCATTACAAATTTCAATATATTTCCCAAAATAGTATATGACCGTGGTGATTGTGATCGCATTATATCGCTCAACGAAACAAGTATTGTGGAAAAAATTCTCGTGATTTTGTTCAGAATATTGTTTCATCCTGGACACAACAATCGACCAACTTGCACAGAGCAACGACACTTACCCAATTGGAATTATTGGTGCAGCTGTCACACTCGCGATAAAACTTGGCTTGCAACACATTATCCATATAAAATATGGAGAGTCAGACAACGACAAGCCAATGGTATCATTCTCCATATCCACTTTTGTCCTTTGCTTTCACATGTCCATGTATCTTGGTTGTGTTACACAACTATTGCACTGTTCCATGTTGCAACTACAATTGTTCGACACCTATTCAAATTTGTTTTCCTCAATGGAACAACAATTGCATAAAGGGAAATCTCCACTTGTGCTATTAAAAAATATAACAAAGAAAAGAGATGTTAAAGAAAGGATCTTTTGCACAACCTAAGCAACATTTGTAACAGAATTGCGAACAGACATAGTACAGGATCTCAAGAAAATAACTAGCTCTACAACTATTGTGTGTATACATCTACAATTTCATCCTCACTTTTCTCATACAAATTTCCTTCACCAATTTTCTGCAGTTTTTTTTTTGTTGTGCAGTTGTATATTATATTATTCAATATATTAACTATTATGCTCACGTGCCTAGGTTGAGGGTGTTTTGGTTGGAGCGAATGCGTACTCGACCCCCTTCGAGGATGTATGTGCCAAATGAAACTCTCCCCCTTCTGCCTCTTCTTTCATAAATGATGATACAATTGATTTTCTACGATGCAGTAAAAAATTCCCTTACATATATAGACATTTCCTCAATGCTGCCATCTGAATCGTGGGCAACACAATCGTGCATTGTACAATTAGACAGCCTCTATTACAAGATGTGCTTCCTAGGTTAGCATAATTTCCATATGAATTATACCTACAGAAAAAGGCAAATAGTGTCTACATGTTGCGTGACTTTCGGATACATAGCAAATTTACCTTAAATGAGGAAAATGCAATACTGCATATCGAATGGAAAAAAACATTCATATCAAGCTTTGGCAGGAAACGAAAAAATCACATGTGTGTCTGTAATTTTTCTTCAATACCCAAATGAATGTTCTTCGGACTCGATTTCTTTGTAGTTTACATCTATGGCTATACAATTTTCTTTTCATATATTTTGTCTCTTTTTGTGCACTTGAAAAAACAAGGAGAATCTAACTACAAATAAAATCGTTGTTGTTATTTTGATGTTTTTTTGCATCTCCTAGTAAGATTTTTGCATATTTGTTGGGGTGTCCAAATGAAAAAAAAATGGTGTCTAGTTGTAGATTTGTTGGAGGAATCTGCACCTTTTTGGGTGCCCAAATTGGAAAAAAAAATTCCAACTATATAGCCATGGCAGGATTTCTGCATTTTTTTGGGTACCCAAATAAAAAAGAAGATGATCTCCAACTATACATTTATGGTATGATATCTCCATTTTCTCAATTCCCTAATTGAAAAAAAAGGTCTCAACATGGATTGAAGCATGAGCTTGAGATCTTCAGAACTCCCTATAGAGATTGGGGAGTTCGGGCATTGGAATTCATACATGCAGGTGCATTTATTGTTGATGTACAAGCGCATAAGATTGTTCAGTCCATAAATGGGAAGCATGAGTAAAAACCCCATACAAAGTATCCAACTGTGAATAACTCAGGCCCATCCTTTGAACCGTCGAAATGGCTTGCTCCTCTGGGAGGAACCATCAGGCATTTCCAATAATATTTGAAATTTGGCATTGTTAAAACTGGTAATGATAGAACATGGCACTATCAGAAGCAAATGTCCATAGTGATCTTGCTTCATGGTAGAATAGTAATCGGTAAGTTTCTTGTTCCCCATTTGGGGGTTTGGTTATAGCTAGGATACAATGGCGAAGCTGCACTGATTTTGTGTTGTCTCGTGTTTGTTAGACTTTTGTTCATATCTCATGGCCCCGCTTATTTTCTCATGGGAATATATACCAGATGTAAGAGAAAACCAATGCCACGTGTGTTTTTTTATATATAGCAAATTGTTTGATGCATAGGTCGATGCATACATCTCTATGGACCCTTGTGGAATCTCACTTGGCGTCTTTTGTGTTCATGTATTTCCTTGTGCCTCAACTTTCAATACTTTGGTGTTTACTTGGCTCTTGGTTGTATGCATCGCTCTGGAAAATTAATGATACATTCAAGATCTTCACGGTTTTTCTATGATCTTAAAGAATATACAGGACCTGCTTTTCATTTTAATATAACCTCTCTGACGCAAGTGTAGTATGTGGCTCATTTTAGCACTTTTCCTTGATCAATGAACTTAGCAAAATTCATCTCCAAGAATATTTTAAAATAAAAGGATATATACTATGTGAAGTCCAATGGAACTATCATATCAACCACATAAAATTAAAATTAAAATTCATCTTAAAATTCAAATTCATCATTGTTATACTTACGGTGAAGTTGACAGTACAATAATTTTACTTAAACATCCCAAAATTGATTTTCTTGTGGATTTCCGATGCTTCTCTTATGCAAACACATCCTGGAAACTATAAGCATGGCTCGCTTTATCTATTTGTTGATTGAAGAGCCCATTCACATGCTTAATGCACTTCATAGTTATTATTAAGACCATCAATGGGGCTTTCTTACACCAATTCCCACTTCCAAAAATTACCATCCCCTTTCTTTTTTCCCTTTGCTTTCCCTTTCTGGTTACTTTTTTCATTTTTCAGAAAATCTGTAGGTGTAGGGGTTGGCGGATTCACGTCTTCATATTTCCACTGATACTTTTATATCACGAGTCCGACCGATCGCTTCCTCATTTCATATTCAACAAACTTTTTAGATCGCGGGTTCCCAAGTAGGCGGGCTCAACATTGCGTTTCCATTGTTCTGTCGCCTGCAAACAACACCCAGACTTCCCTGATCTACAAATTGACAACCAAATTCCCCTTTCTTTTTCTCGTTTACTTTCCCCTTCTGGTTACTTAGTCATTTTTCTGAATGTATTATTTTTCTGAATGTCTCATGCTTTTATATACAGCACCCGAAGTTCTGCAATATACAAATTGACCGTCAAAGTTCGTCATTGTCCCATGTTCCGTGTTACAGATTTTGCAATCAAAAGTTGGGATACATACAATTTTACCATCGGGCCCTCATGTCTCCTGAGTAGAGCTTGTGGCCATGTTTTCAAGCCAGTCAATATTCTTTGTTCCGAGTATGTCTCATGCTTTTATATCACGAGTCTGACCAACCGCTTACCCATTGCATACTTGGCCACTATTTCCATCGATGGTTCCTCACCACGCTTGCTCAACATTGCACTTCCATTGTTCTTCTACCTACAAACAACACCCTAAATTCCGCGATATACAAATTGACCGTCGAAATCCATCATTGTGCCTTGTTCTATGTTACACATTTTGCAGTCAAAAGTTAATATTATGGTAGCTGCGGGAGGTATTTACCTCCACGTGTGAACCTGATGAGAATAGAAGACTCCAGAAAGCAAGACAAAACCCTAATGAGTTGGATAATAACCCTTGAAGTCTTTTCGGCTCAAGAAGATAATTTATATTAGGTTATTAGCCTCCAAGAGAAGAAGTCGGCCAGAAATAATAATAATATACTGAACAGACACATAACTAGAAGGATAAGTTGACCCCAACAAATCTGGCAGAACCAGTATAAATACAGGGTGCCAGTTCTCATTTGATAAATCTCAGAATTGCATAGAGCAACTGGTGCGCACTGTAGTTCCCAGTTTGGTGCGCATGTGTGGAGGAGAGTTGCAGGTGCAGTTGCTACAGCAACCAATTTCAGTATTGGCTTGGACTATCTCTTGGGTAGGGTTTGGACTATCTGATCAGCTATTGTTGGTGCGCTATCCTTGGAGGAAGATGCGCTACACCTTGTTTGGCTATCTAGCCTAGGGTTTTCTTTCGAAGTAATTCTCAGTCAAGGTTAAGGTACTCGGAAGGTGGCTTCGACCTATGGTTGGGTGATAAGGGTATTGTCAATGGTAAAACAAGCACACAATATTCTATATTCTAACAGGTTATGGGCCCACACCTCCTTCATTCGGTCTAAATGTTGGAAGGAAACATAGCCGCTAGGATATTGAGCTCATTGAGGAACTGCTGCTAGGGTTACTAGCAGAAGTAGCTTCCAAGACACTGTTGCTAGGGTTACTAGCAGGAGCAGATGCAAAAACCCTAATCCTCTTGTTGAGACACCTTAAGTGAATGGATTGACCTAATCTTCGGATAGATCAGTGCGCTCTAGCCTAGTGCATCTCTTGATACTCTTAGCAAGCCAAGACGTGAAGATTGAATTTCTGGTCAAATCTAGGGTTTGACCAAGTCAAGAAGCCATGATTAACTCTATGAAGTCTGAGAACAAGTTAGATGGAGCCTCTAACTTCAGAGCGTGGAATACAAGGATCGACCTCATCCTTTCCAAGAATAAAGTGTTGGATATCATGAAAGGAAAGATCGTGAAGCTAGAGTTTGAAGAAGGAAAAGAGAAGGAACTACAGAATGTTGCAGCTATGGAGAAGTTCAAAGATGTTGACATCAATGCTATGAGTATCATAGTGGATTTCATAAAAGACCACTTGATACCCTACATCTCCCATCTTGACTCATCGAAGAATATGTATGATGCCCTAACAAATCTCTTCTCATTGAGAAACATTGGACAAGTTATGAGTCTGAAGAATGAGCTCTGTGACATGAAGATGAATGAGGATGACAGCATAACATCATACTTTGTAAGGATCTCCCAGTTAAGAGATCAACTACAAGCTATTGAAGAGATCACTTTAGAAAAGGAATTGGT
>ML781790.1:544790-555950 GCA_009831015.1 Picea engelmannii | reverse complement strand
TACCGTGTCCGGAAGGCGGTTTTATGGATGTCTTCACCCTTAATTTGGACTTGATGGTATCCCGACCTCAAGTCAATCTTTGAGAAAATAGACGCACCCCCCAACTGATCGAATAGATCATCGATCCTAGGCAAGGGGTATTTATTCTTTATGGTTACTTTATTGAGTTGTCTATAATCTATACACAGTCTAAGGGTGCCATCCTTCTTTTTCACAAACAGGACTGGTGCTCCCCATGGGGACACGCTAGGTCGAATATAACCCTTATCCATCATTTCTTTCAATTGCAATTTCAGTTCAACTAACTCAGGTGTGCTCATCCGGTAGGGTGTCCTAGACACCGGCACCACTCCTGGTGCGAGCTCTATCGAGAAGTCAATGTCTCTTCTCGGAGGTAGACCCGGTACCTCTTCCGGAAACACATCTATGTATTCTCTCAAGATAGGGTGATCGTCAAGGATTGGTTTAGCACCTTCGATTGTTTTCAACACCTGTATCGCATATAGGCGACATCCCTTTCAACAATACTTTCTCATTTGCAGGGCTTATATTTGTCTCACCGAGACCGGTTTTCGGATCCCTTGGAGGGTTATCCTCTTTCCTTCTTTGCTCACACATTCTAGGGTTTTGTGATAACAGTCCAGTTTGGCTTTATGGGCGGCCAACCAGTCCATACCAATCAACAGGTCGTATGATCCCAGGGGTAATACATTAAGGGTTGCTTGGGTGGGGAATTCACCCAACATTAATTGGCAGGCCGGTATGAACTCTACCACCTTTCTTTTGGTGCCAGTGGCTAACTGTACCAACCATGGCTTGGTTTGCTTCTGTGGCTATAGCTTACACTTATCAACATCTCTAGGGGCTATATAACTCAAATTTGAACCAGGTTCAATCAAAACAGACACTAGATGGTTGAAAATCGTACCTTCTATTTCCACCACTGAAGCTTGGTGGTTAGCTTGGTTATTATCCAAGGCTGCATAAATCTGTGGCACACTCCTTGCCACATCATTGACTACGGTAGCTTCCTGCATGTTATAAACTTTCCGACTGTTCTGTTGTCGGTGTGGACAGTCTCTCAAGAGATGCTCTTCTCCGCAACCCCAACATTTCAAAGGTTCTCTCTTTGGGTTATTAGTCTTCACTAGTATAGGTCCAGAATTTTTATTTCCATCCATTGAAGGAAAGTTTTGTTGGAGTACACTCCGAGTGGGAAAGTTCATTCTGGGGTTCTTTTTGTAGTTTTTAAATCCTGAGGATTTGCTCCCCTTTTTCTAAAACCTCGAGCCACTCTTATGTTTCCAGTCTCCATGAGACTCTGCCCGATGTCCATATTGTTCATGACAATATGTTGCCTTTCGTATAGTGTCTTCTAAGGTCTTTGGCTCGTCAAATTCAATTCGGTTTCGGTATTCCTTGGGTAACCCACTGATGAAGCGTTGCGCCTTCRCCTTCTCTCCTTTGATGTAGGGTACATATCTCAATAAGTCGAGGAATTTGTTGACATATTCCTCCATAGTAAGTTGTCCCAGTTTGAGTTCATAAAACTCTTTAGCCTTCTCGTCGAAATATCTTTCCGACAAATACTTCTTTCGGAAGTACTTCTCAAACTGTTTCCAAGACAGGTCCTCCTCGCGGACCCCTTTCATATTCTTAAGGTCTTCCCACCAGATGGAAGCCTTTCCATTCAGATTGAAAGTGGTCACTCGGGCCTTCAAATTCTATGAAAAATCATGGACTCTGAAATATTTCTTCAGTCCAAGTAGCCAGGCCTCGGCTTCCTCTCCCTTCTTTATCTCACCATCGAAGGAGGGAGGTTTGGCCTTTCTGAATTCCTCAAATTTATGACTCTTGGAAGTCTTTTGCTTCTTTTGTTTTCTTCGAGAATAGGGACTGGTCCTGATGCTGGAAGAGCCTTCTGAATCACTAGCTTCCTTCTCAGTGGAATTGTATGGCACTGGTCCTTTACCTCTGGGGTGGACATTTCTTGATGTGCTTCTCTCAGTATGGCCACTGACACGACCATGATTCTGCATCTCAGGTTCATGCTGCATTTGTCGCTGTAGGTCAGATAAGCTCTACAGTAGAACTGCATTATTTTTGGTTTGCTTTTCTTGTTCTTTCATCATCCTTTCATTGTCGGCCTTGCAGCTTTGCAATTCAGCCATGAGACTCCTCATAGTCTCGGCTAGGTCTGGAGGGGTTCCTATTTCTCTTCTTTCGTTGGAATCATTGTCTCTGTTGTGGGAGCCTTCTCCCACCTCTTGGTGGGTCACCATATCCTGCGTTTGTAGATTCCCGCGGTTGATCGTCCACTTGAGTGAAAATACAAACGTTGGTTATTAGTCAAGAGTTAAATACATTTTTATAATTTGTGCATAAATCTATAACTCTTTCACATGCATACACAGTCGGGTTCTCGTTTCCAAGTTTTAATCCTGGGCAAAAAGAGTTACATTAGGGGTTACTCTTCATAGGGGTACTTCGAACGAAGCTTATGCGCAACTCGTGCATGAGCCCAATCAGGCCGAGTGTTGTAACCATGCTCTGATACCACTTTGTCACATACCCACTACATCGTAATAAAATTCTCGTTCTTCCTCAAGGAACAGAATCCCCGAAGTCCTACGGGGGTCTAGTGCAGGCTAGTTCTTCCCTGTTCATCTCCCTGTGATCGTGGATTAGGACCACAAGCCAAACAAACCAGGCGCCTTTTCGTGTTTCACGACTCAGTGATACCATTGAGTCCAATCTTGAAGGTAGAATGGTGAGGGGGCTTCGGAATGAAACCCTGGCCGTAGATCTGGGCGCCCAGATTTTGGCTGTCCAGATCTACCCGCCACTTAATTGACAAAGCACTAGCTCCCTTTCTTTAGTCCTTAGTTCAATAGGACCACATACGTGCCTAAATGCAGGCACCTTTCACAACTCGCGACCTCACGAGTCGTGAGTCAAAGACCCTCAAATTTTCTTCACAAATCACCGATACCCGAGATCACGAAATGGGTATAGATTCCTTTTGTCAGCGTCCTCTGCACATGACCGCCGACTAGGCTAAACTATAGCTCCTCTCGCTATTCGCCGCTTCATGAGTTCAACGGTTTAACTCTCGTTCCTCCCTTATGCGATCCTCTGAGCCTTGAAAGTCAGCGAAGGTTGACCTTCCCTTCGCACTGCTCACAACTCGCCCCTTCGCGAGTTGTAGCGTCAAATCTTGGCACCTTCCCTTCACGAACCCTCGAGAAGCGATATTTAATTTTCCCTCTCACGTTCTCGCTACTCGCGACTTCGTGAGTCCAAGTGTTGAGCTCTCATGCCCTTCTCCCGCGAATCCCCGAGACACAAGAAGTAAACGGAGCATTAACTCCCTTCTTTAGGCAATGCGTGTCCATCCGTCAATCACGCGGGCCCCACCTTGAAGTTTTGCCACATGTTTTCTTGGCTCGGCTCTCGGCACTTCGCTACTCACGACTTGGAGCATGCAACCTTTGGGCTCTTACCTTGCAAACCTCCAAGTTCGTGAGATTCCTGGATCTTTGCCACCTGTCCTCCTCGGATGGACGGTCCTGATCCTCTCATGGCTTCACCACTCTCGACTTGGAGCATCCAACCTTTGGGCTCTTACCTTGCGAACCTCCGAGTTCGCGAGATCCCTGGATCTCTGCCACCTGTCCTCCTCGGATGGACGGCTCCGATTCTTTTTCCCCTATTCACGAGGGCTTAACCCTCATCTATCTCCCTATATATCTAACGACTATCGGGTTTTCTAGCTAAGATCTGACGGTTCAAATCGGTCTCGATGCTGCGCCCTTTCCCACTGCTCCTTGGACGTGGAAAAAAAACCAATGGTCCAGATGTTCTCATGGACCCTGGGGGTCTACGATTCCTATTTCCTCGCTATTCACAAAGATAGAGGAAAAAGGGTTAAGGTAATTCACGCCCTCGTTTATTCCTTCGATTTAACGGTCGGGAATGACCACAGATCCCCCGACAAGATCTCATCCGTTGATCAATACTTATCCCTACGCTGCTACTTCGAGATTTTAAGAGAGTCATTCCTCTTCGTACAAGGTTGTTAAGACTTGCACATTCAAGTCCTTTTTCTAGGTTCTTGGTAAACCTTTCCAAGGAGGGAGTCTCTGTGAAGAGATCTATTCCGGGGCAATCCTGGAGACCGATATGGGGAAACAAATTCCCGAGAACGGACTGGAAGTCGGACTTGATTCAACTTATGCATAATTATATTCATTTATCAACATAATCCATGTGTGGTTTTTTTTCTGTTATAAGCATATACAACTACTAGTACTGATCAAAATACCACATAGACCTTCTTATAATGAAAACATTCACAGTTTCACAGCTTATGAGCATAATTATCAGAATACATATATTTCCAGATGCCAGAGGCAAAACACTTATCAGAAATAACACCAGGGTTAAGCAACTGCTGAGAGGGGTGCTCGTTTCCACCCAACCGTAGGCTCAGTGACTCCCAGTGGATTTACCACTAGCCACCCCCGAGATGAGACCACGATGTTGTGAGACTGCATCTCTGTCCTCCAGTGACCAGGAGCGAAGGTTGTAATCCTTCCTCTCTGCTATCACTCACTCTGCGTAATGCCAGAGTTCTCCCCTCGGATCCCCTTCTCACAATCGTTTCTACCCCACACCTTATCCTCTTGCGAGGTTGCGTGTGGCGCGATTACCCTCGCGCTAATCAGGCCCGACGGCTCTACGAATGGGAGGCACCTCCCATCCCTCATTAAACCATCTACCTATCAGCCTGCGAGACATTTAATTCAGGGCCAGTGAGCCGCTTTTGGTTCTCTGGGCTAGTGGAGTCCAAATACGGTATTCATTCTCGGTGGAAGTTAATGCCACCTTTTCAGGTGCCTTCCACCGCCATCATGGTCTCTTTTTATGCACATCCCCTCTGAGTAGTCCTGCAATAAAATTCATAATGTTATTCACATTTATTGACCTTTTCCTCAAGGTCCATTCACATCACATATTCACATTTATGAGTTTGCCATAGTTCTTGGCCAGTCCAGTTATTTTTACAAACTGGGGGAAACAGGGTGTTACAGTTCTTATGTCCTCTTGTGTTTGAAAAATTATGGGTTGTTTTCTTGTTGTGGTGTTGCATTGGAGCAATGTTGCGGGATGTCGTGCTCTTCGTAGTGGCAGTCGCGGATTGGAAACTCTTCTTGTCGGGTCCTTTTCCATGTTATTTGTACAATTCAGTGGTGTCTTGCAATGTCTCCAGGTCTCCATCATCAAGAGCAGGAGTGTTGTTCACCTACTTCAAGCCAAGGAATTATTCCACTGTGGAACCACTCTCCTGTTTCTTTGTCGCCTCAAGTATTCTGCAAGATATTGATATTGCGGAAGCGGACATTGACCTTTCGAGGAGAAGACTGCAAAGACTTCCTAAAAAAAAACATGGTAATGAGTTTTTTATGCATGTTGAAGATCATATCGATGGCCCCTGCATGTTGTCCCACTAGAGGAACAACACAAAATTGTATTCATGTTTATTTTTTTTATTTTTTTTTTGTAGATCCTGTACTTGTGTTTGTGAAAAATATGTTCAATGTTTTGGTGCAAAAATTCAGTCCAATTTCTATGGATAGATATACATTGCCCAATATTTTTTTTTTATGCATTTACTATTAAAAAAATTTCCTTGGAATCTTGGTTGTTGCTTCTTTGTTTAATTTAACACCTCTTCTCATTAGCATGGTTCAATAGTCTCCTAGTTATTGAATATTGTATTGGCTCAAGTAATTTGATCTAATATGGAGCATTTAACAATTATATGACAATGCATTGTGTCGATCCCATCAAGCTCCTATGGAAACAAAAATGAATTTCAAACAGTTTCAAACCAACATTCAATTATATTCGTAATACAAATAGAACATAGCAAGACTAAATCACGATGTGGCAGTTGGGGCCCCGCCCTAGAAATTTTGTTTTCATCTCAACCTTACTAAGCAAACGATTTTGTATTTCCCTTTCTCTTCCTTGATTCCTTTACTCCAAAAGGGAGCATTTTATTAGTTGTCCATCCCCTGGCCTCTATTTGAGCACTTTTTACTTTATTAATGAAATTACCAAATTTCTTGTTCGTGAATTAAAAATAAATAAAATTGAATTGTGGTGGTTGTAGTCAAATTGGACTATGAAATCAACTACAATATTAAAATCCAAGATCGTCATTGTTGTTTCTAGACATGCAGTTATTAATATTTAATGCTAACAACCCATCATGCAAGAAGTTTAATACTTAAGTTAATATGTCAAATTCATGGAAGAATGTATCAAGAACACAATTACTCCCACAAGTTGCAATAAAAACTAATCTTCAACAACACATTTGCTCACACCCTTTTTAACGGTACAAGCACAATAGAAAACGAGTAAGTGGATAAAATATTGGATTAGAAAATGATGGTTTTGCAACAATGGGGCTTGTTTGAGACCAATTCCCGCTTTCGAAAATTGCCCTTCACTTTTCTATTTTCCCACTCTTTTATCCCCTTATTTTCCCTCTTCTATACTTAACCAAATTTCCCTTTCTTTTTCCCCTGTAGTTTCTCTTTCTGGTTACTTAGTCGTTTTTTTCCGAAAATGTCTTGCTGCGCAGGTTGGTGGATTCACAGATTCACATTTTTATTCATGTTTTTATATTGCGATTCTGACCAAGCGCTTCCCCTTTCCATACCTAGCCAATTTTTCAATCGTGGGTTCTCGCCCATGCGGTATCTAAATTGCACTTCCATTGTTTTGTGACCTACAAACAACACTTTGGCTTCTGTGATATGCAAATTTACTTCTGGACTCCCACATCATCCCGTCTTTTGTGTTACACATTTTGCACTCAAATGTTCTGATACATACAATTTGACCATCGAGGCCTCACATCTCCTTGGGAACCCTTGTCACCCTATTTTGAAGCTCGTCCGACTGCTTTGCACACTTGGCCATTTCTTGGAATCTCTTTCGTGGATCGTCGGGTTAGCGGGTTCAGGAAATTTCCAATTCCTAGTCGTTGTTTCCTATGCCCACCACCTTCAGAATTCTTTCCAAGTATATACAATAAGTATACAAATTCTCCAGAAACATACAAAAAATATATTTCCAGGAAATGGAATATCTATTATAGATTTGAATATATTAGCCCTTCTTTTCCCTCTTCTATACTTAACCAAATTCTCGTTTCTTTTTCCCCTCTACTTTCTCTTTCTAGTTACTTAGTCGTTTTTTTCCTGGAAATGTCTAACTGCATGGATTGGCAGGCTCACGGGTTCACATTTTCACTCATGATTTTATATTGCGACTCTGACAGACCACTTCCCATTCCATACCTAGCCACTTTTTAGATCACGGATTCCTGGGCAAGCAGGCTCTATATATCACTTCCATTGTTCTGTGACCTTTAAACAACACTCAAACTTTCTCGATATACAAATTTATTGTCGAACTCCCACATTGTACCCTCTTCCATGATACACAGTTTGCACTCAAAAGTTCTGAGACCTGCAATTTGACCTTCGGGTCCTCACGTCTCCTGGGGAACTATTGTCACCCCATTTTGAAGCTCATGCGTCCGCTTTCCATACTTGGCCATTTCTAGGAATCTCTTTCATGGACTGTCCCTAAAAAACTTCTCTAGAAACATGCAGAAAATATCCTGCCAGGTAATGGGATATCTATTACAAATATAAATATATTAGCATAACGAGTCCCACCAATTGTTTCCATATTCCATACTTACCGACTTTTTCGCTTGTGGGTTCCTAAAAAGGTGAACTGCACTTCCAATGTTCCTTGACCTGCAAACAACACCCTGGTTTCCACGATATACAAATTGACTTCCAGACTCCCACATCATCCCCTCTTCCATGTTACACATTTTTCACTCAAAAGTTTTGATACATACAATTTGACCATCAGGGCCTCACGTCTCCTCAAAAACCCTTGTCACCCTATTTTGAAGCACGTCCGACCGCTTTCCACACTTGGCCATTTCTTGGAATCTCTTTCACAAATCGTCGGGTTGGCGGGTTCAGGAAATTTCCAATTCCATATCGTTGTTTCATGTGCCCGCCACCTTCACACTTCTTTCCAAGTATATGCAATAAGTATACAAATTCTCCAGAAACATGAGAAAAGATATTTCCAGGAAATGAGATATCTATTAGAGATTTGAATATATTAGACCTTCTTTTCCCTCTTCTATACTTAACCAAATTCATTTTTCTCTTTCCCCTCTACTTTCTCTTTCTCGTTACTTAGTTGTTTTTCCGAAAATGTCTAGCTGTGTGGGTTGGTGGACTCACGGGTTCACATTTGCACTTGTTCTTTTATATCAAGACTCCAACCAACCGCTTCCCCTTTCCATACCTAGCCACTTTTCCAATCGTGGATTCTCGGGCAAGCGGGCTCTAGATTGCACTTCCATTGTTCTGTGACCTACAAAAAGCACCATGAATTCCGCAATATACAAATTTACTACCGGACTCCCACATCATACCCTCTTTCGTGTTACACAGTTTTCACTCAAAAGTTCTAAGACCTACAATTTGACCGTTGGGTCCTCACGTCTCTTGTGGAACTATTGTCACCCCATTTTGAAGCTCATCTGTCTGCTTTCCATACTTGGCCATTTCTTCGAATCTCTTTCACGAATCGTCGGGTTGGCGGGTTCACGAAATATCCAATTCCTAATTGTTTTTTCCTATGCCCACCACCTTTGCACTTCTTTCCAAGTATTCAATAACTGAGGTTTAATGCTAACAAATCACCATGCCTCCAGGAGACAGTCATACTAATTGTCCCTACACAACTTGTCCAAAAACATGCAGAAAATATCCTTCCAGGTAATGGGATATCTATTACAAATATCAATATATTAGCGAAATGAGTCCCACCGACCATTTCCCTATTCCATACTTACCAAATTTTTCTCTTTCAGGTTCCCGGATAGGAGGATTGCACTTCCATTGTTCCTTGACCTGCAAACAACACCCCAGCTTCCGCGATATACAAATTGACTTACAGAATCCCACATCATCCCCTCTTCCGTGTTACACATTTTGCACTCAAAATTTCTGATACATACAATTTGACCATCGGGGCCTCATGTCACCTCAGGAACCCTTGTCACCCTATTTTGAATCCTGTCCAACTTCTTTCCACACTTGTCCATTTCTTGGAATCTCTTTCGCGGATCATCGGGTTGGCGGGTTCAGGAAATTTCCAATTCCTATTCATTGTTTCTTGTGCCCGCCACCTTCACACTTCTTTCCAAGTATATGCAATAAGTATACAACTTCTCCAGAAACATGCAGAAAAGATCTTTCCAGGAAATGGGATATCAGTTACAGATTTGAATATATTAGCCCTTATTTTCCCTCTTATATACTTAACCAAATTTTCATTTCTCTTTCCCCTCTACTTTCTCTTTCTCATTACTTAGTCGTTTTTTCTGAAAATTTCTAGTTGCACGGGTTGGTGGACTCACAGGTTCACATTTGCACTCGTGATTTTATATCGCGACTCCAAGTGATCTCTTCCCCATTCCATACCTAGCCACTTTTCCGATCACGGATTCCTGGGTAGGCGGGCTCTAGATTGCACTTCCATTGTTCTGTGACCTACAAACAACACCCTGAATTTCACGATATATAAATTTACTATTGGAATCCCACATCATACCCTCTTCCATGTTACACAGTTTGCACTCAAAAGTTATGAGACCTACAATTTGACAATTGGGTCCTCACGTCTCCTATGGAACTATTTTCACCCCATTTTGAAGCTCGTCCGTCTGCTTTCCATACTTGGCCATTTATTTGAATCTCTTTCATGGATCATCAAGTTGGAGGGTTCACGAAACATCCAATTCCTAATCTTTGTTTCATGTGTCTACCACCTTCACACTTCTTTCCAAGTATGAAATAACTGAGGTTTAATGATAACAACTCACCATGCCTCGAGGAGACCGTTATAATAACTGTCCCTACACAACTTGTCCAGACACATGAAGAAAATATCCTACCAGGTAATGGGATATCTCTTACAAATATCAATATATTAGTGAAAACAAATTCGACCGACCATTTCCCTATTCCATACTTATCGACTTTTTGCTTGCGAGTTCTAGGACAGGAAAATTCAATATATCCCTTGCATTGTTTCACGACCTGCAAACAAACCCGGAATTCTATGATATACATGCATAAAAGATCTTGCCAGGTAATGGGATATCTATTACAAATTTCAATACATTAGCAAAAACGAGTCTAATCGATTGTTTCCCTATTCCATACTTAGCCACTTTTTCGATTGCAGGTTCCCGAATAGGCGAGCTCAAGATTTCCCTTCCATTGTTCCGCGAAATGGAAACAACACCTAGAATTCTGCAAATATACAAATCGACCGCTGGAATGCCCCATCATGTCCTCTTCCCTTTTACGCCTTTTGCAGTCAAAATTTATGAGACATACAATTTGACCGTCGGGCCCTCACCTCTCCTGAGAATCCCCTGTAACCCTATTTTGAAAATTGTCTGACCACTTTTCATACTTGTCCATTCCTTACTTGCTCTTCACCATCCCTATCACCTTTGCACTTGTTTATACTAAAAGATTGTTTATAAACACACACACACACACACATATATATATATTATAAAGACATATAATTTGATCGGCGGGCACTCACCTCTCCTTCGTATCCCTTGCAACCCTAATTTCAATCCCTTCCGACTGCTTTTCATATATATATATATATATATATATAAGGTCTTATTTCTAAGTATGCAATTAGTAATCTTTAATGTTAAACCAAGATTTGAGGAGATCTCCCATTAATACGCATTAAACAAAGATTTATGGAGGGTTATATTATCATGGAATGTCGTTCGTGCGTCGCCGAGTTGGCCCATTCACGAAATTTTCAATCCTTAATTCCGAAAATGAGTCTGACCGACCCTTTCCCTATTCCATACTTAGCCACTTTCCCGAAATTCTGGAAATATACAAACTGGCTGCTGAACTGCCCCATCACGCCATATATATATATATATATATATATATATATATATATATATATATATATATATATATATATATATATATATATATA
>ML781790.1:487529-533775 GCA_009831015.1 Picea engelmannii | reverse complement strand
TACGTGGTTCACCCAGTGTGGGCTACTTCCACCAGAGAAATTGCCAGGTCCTTCCTTTATTATTATCCAGCAAATGAAGGGATACAACCTACAACAAAACCCGATGTAACTTCCTCTTCTTTCTCTCACAGTCTCCTCTCTCAAAATACAATATTCACCATCATCCATAGCCACAATACATTTCCCTCATAAAAGAGGGTTTCCTTATAGGGAAAAAAACCCTAACATAATCTCTACCGTTAGATCTGCGACCTTATAATGAACGGTCCAAATTTACAATGAAATTACAATATACTTTTACAAGGCAATTTTTGCTTCGGGGGCTTCGCCCCTGAACCCCCGCTGGGGGCCCGCTTGCCCCCAGACCCCCCAGACCCCGCAGAGGGGGTACCCCCCCTCTGCACTCCCTCGCGTGGAAGAGTGTACATACTTATGGGGTGTAAATACTTCATGGGGTATAAACACGGCTAAAATCAAGGACCTCTGAATCAAGAAGATAATCAGGCTCCACAACCAACATCTTGGAGTTGTTGGGTAAAGATAATTGGTAGGCCATCGGTCCCACACGACCGCAGAGGGGGTACCCCCCCTCTGCACTCCCCCGCGTGGAAGAGTGTACATACTTATGGGGTGTAAATACTTCATGGGGTATAAACACAGCTAAAATCAAGGACCTCTGAATCAAGAAGATAATCAGGCTCCACAACCAACATCTTGGAGTTGTTGGGTAAAGATAATTGGTAGGCCATCGGTCCCACACGTTTGAGAATAGTATAAGGACCATAAAATTTGGGGGTTAGTTTCTGACATTGGTGACATTTGAGTGAAGTATGCTTGTACAGTTATAGACGGAGAAATACTTGGTCCCCTTCAGCAAATTGACATTCAAAATGACCTTGATCTTCTTATTGCTTCATGCAGTTATGAGCCATGACCAAATTTTCTTTGAGAGTATGGAGAATGGTCATGCAGGCTATAAGATTGTGGTCAACCTCTTGAACCTTGGAGAGACCTGACATATATGGGAGAACTGATGGTGGATTTTATCCGTAGACTTCTACGAAGGGAGCCATGCGAGTGGTCATATGGTAAGAGGTGTTGTACCACAATTTAACTAAAGGTAACCACTGAACCCAATGATATTGTTGGTCAGATGCAAAACACCTCAAATATGTTTCTAAACACTTGTTGACCACTTCCATTTGATCATCCTTCTGGGAATAATATGTTGTACTAAGATGCAATTGGGTTCCCTGGAGCCTGAATAATTCCTACCATAAATTGCTAGTAAAATTTGGATCATGATCAGAAACAATAGAATGAGGCATGTCGTGGAGTTTGAATATATTATCCATAAAAATTTGATCAGTTGTAGATGTTGTGAACGGGTGTTGAAGAGTGCAAAAATGAGCATATTTGGAGAGACATTCCACTACCACCATGATAACTAACTTATTTCCTGACTTGGGTAAGCCCCAAGGATGATTTTAAGGATGGAAAATTAATTTAAAATGAAGAAACCTTGGCGAATCTTACTAATCCTTTATATGTCAACTATAAATGTTTGGCGATATTTTTGTAAAAATATTCAAATTTCTAAGTATTTTATATAGTTTTTATAAAATTTTGGCGATTTTTAAGGTAAAATAATTTTATCCTATAGAATTTGGGCAAATCATTTTTAAAATAGCGAATATCGTTTTTGGAAAAACCATGGAAAATTAGCCCATGAGCGAAATTTGGCCCCTAAAATCATCCCTGGTACTAAGCCCACATTGAAATCTGTAGAAATATATGTCCAAGTAGTAGGTGGAATCTGAAGTAGTTGGAGTGTGCCAGGATTTTTGACAGTCTCTCCCTTATTGCATTGACATATATCACATTCAGCCACAAAAGTGTGGAATTCATGTTTCATACCATCCTAGAAGAAAGAGTGTTTGACCCGTTCATAAGTTTTGGTAAAACCTGAATGCCTTGCAGTAGGAGAAGCATGAAACTCAAATATCACCATGGATTTAAGGGTCGAGTGTTTTCCTAAATATAGGCAACCTTTATAGCAAAACTCTTCATTATGCCAAGAGCACCCTGGAGAAGCTTGGCGATCCTATTGCAGTTTTTGGATGAGGGTAGAGATTTTGGGGTCTTGCAACCATTCATGGATAAAAACCTGAAGCCAAACGATGAAAATGGATGAGAGGGAAAAGAGGGACCCTTCTTCTTCATATTTCCTAGAAAGAGAATCAACCACCACATTTTCTTTCCCCTTTTTGTAAATGATCTCATAGTCATATTTAGCATTAATGAGCTCTTAAAGTCACTTTGAATTTATAACATAAATTTAATATTGAGAGGGGTAATTTTCCCCCTTTAGTGTTAGGCACACCAATAACACTAGGGGACTACTTCCAATGGTACCAAAAGCTTAACACTCCCTCTTACTGAGGAAAGTGTTCTTCACCACTCTGATCTTGTCTCTGAAGTAGACATGCTTTCCCCTTGTAAAATACTTCATGAGAATATCATAAATAGACTCATCAGTAGATATGTACTCAAGATGAATTGTTCCTCTCTCAACCCAATAACAAATGAAGTGGTATATGATATCTATCTGCTTTGACATGTCGTGAAAGACTAGATTCTCAAAGAGCTTGATGAAACTTTGATTATCATAGTGAATCATGGTAGGCCTAAAATCATGAACAAATATACCAGCCAATAATGTGTGAATCCAAATGCAATTGGCCTGACTACTTTCCATATACTCCGCCTCAACCGAACTCAATGCCACTAAATTTTGTTTCTGGATGAACCAGGAAAAAATTGTTGATCCCAAACTGAAACAATACCTTGAAGTGGTATTCATGTCAACTACACATCCTGCCCAGTCTGAGTTTGTATATCCAATCAACCTGACCCCATCACCTCTGACATAGTCGATACCATACTCCATTGACCCTGCTACGTACCTCAAAACATGTTTTGTTGCTATCCAATGCACTCTCCTAGGCTCCACCATATACTGAGTGAGAGTGTTCACAAAAAAACAAATATTGGTCTAGTGTTTACCAAATACATCAATGAACCAATCAAATGATGATATCGCATAGCATCCACCAACTCAGACTCAGAAGCACGAAGATTCCTCCACTTGGTGACCATAGGTGTCGACATGGATCTACAATCCTCTATCTAAAATCTCCTCATAATAACCATTGCATACTTCCCTTGTCCCAGAAATATGTGTCCATCCTCCTACCAGAACTCCATCCCAAATAAATAATGCATCAATCTTATTTCCTTCATCTCAAATATAGAAGAAAGACCCCTCTTGCAACCAGCTATGATCTCCTCTGCTCCAGTGATAAGCAAGTCATCAACATATAAGATAAGAATGATAATATCCTTTACATAAACAATGTAATAGAGATTTGGATCCACCTCACTCTTCTCAAATCCAATCTGCTACAAGTATGAGTTAATCCTAGAATACCAAGCTCGTGGAGCTTGTTTCATAGCATACAGTGCATTTTTCAAAATTCACATGTGGAATTCTCTCCCAAACACCTCAAACCCTAATGGTTCCTCAATGTATAATTCCTCCTATATAAGACCATTCAAAAATTTGTCTTTACATCCATCTAATGCATCTTCCAACGCATTGTTGTTGCAATTTCCATGATACTCCTGATGGAAGTATATCTTACAACTTGTGTGAATGTATCAACATAGTCAATCCCCTCAACCTGAGAGAATGCTCTCGCCACAAATAGAGCCTTGTGTTTCTCAATGATTCCATCTGCAACATACTTAATCTTGTACAACCACCTGGTAGTCACCACTTATTTCCCCTCTGGTCTAGGTGCCACTTCCCACACATCATTCCTCATAATGGAATCATACACCTCTTGTATGGCATCTATCTAGACATGTTGGTATGATGCCTCCTCAAATGTAGGGGATCGAAATTTGTGATGATAGTCACCATGGCCAAGTAGGTACTAGACCTCTTTGGTGCTCTTCCCTCTCTTAATAACTTCTTGGGCTCACCAACATACTCCTTGGCTTCCTTCATGATCTCTCGAAGCCATCTTGGTTTCTTCTTCCCTGAAGTAACCTCCTGTGGATCAATACCCTCATTCCCTTCAGTCTCATCCATATATTTCACCATAGAAGTCTAAGATCTTGAAGCACATGCACCTATGGTCTGTGTACCAGACACCTATGACCATGTAATTGTACTCGATGGACCAGTCACCCCTGAAATCAATGTACCATACACCTATCGTTGAGTCCCCTGTGATGTATCATCTTGTATCTATGGGACCTTCTCAACTCTGTCTCTCAACTTACAACATCTCCAGAAGGCTTTATCTTCTTTGAATATAACATCCCTCTTCACAACAACTCTCCTTAGTGTTGGAATGTAGATCTGATGGGCCTTTGATACCTCCTTGTATCCAACCAGGATCCCCTTCTTTGTTGTGGGATCCAACTTTGTCCTCTTCTCAAAAGGAACATGAGAGAAATTTAGACACCCAAATATACGAAGGTGCCCAACATCTAGCCTCCTCCCTGTCAATTCCTCCTCGTGATTTTTTCTCCCCAAAGCTCTATGTGGACTCATGTTTTGTAGATACACTACAATACTACAAGGCTCATCCCATAAGAAAATCAGTAACGCCCAATCATGCAACATAGATCTTGCTACACCAACAATAGCCCTGTTCTTCCTCTCAACAACCCCATTTTGATGGGGGTTGTAAGGAACAAACAATTGTATCCTGGTACCCTCCTGGATGCAGAAGTCTCTAAACTTGTTGGAGGTATACTCACCCCCATTGTCCGACCTCAAGACCTTGATCTTTCTCCCTGTCGGGTTCTCCACAAGAGCTTTAAACTCTTGGAACCTCTTAAATAACTCACTCTTGGTCTTCATGAAATAGGTCCAGGTATTCTTGGAGTGGTCATCAATGAATGCAACATAGTACCCACATCCACCCAAGGAAACTGATGACATGGGCCTGCACACATCAAAGTGTACCAAATCAAGTATCCCAGTTGATCTATTGTCATTGTAACTTGGAAAGACAGTATTGGTGTACTTCCCAAAATCACACCCCCTACAAACCTCCTAATGCTCAGTGATGAACTGTGGCACTCCTGTCACAATCTCCCTCAACACCCTCAGAGCTCCATGATGCAAGTGATCCATCCTCCTATGTCGCAGCTCACACAACTGACTATTGTTATTGCTACTAGCCAAAGCATGTAATGGTTGAAATATGAGTTTGTATAGTCTCCCTTGACGAGTCCAAATCACTTTGGATGATGTGATATTGGATCCCTTGGGGCAAATTAGGACCTGTCCATCTTGAAAAGAAACCTCAAATCCCCTATCCTCAATGGTGGAAACTAATATTAGGTTCTTCTTCAGCCCTACGACATACAAGATGTCCATGAACACCATGGGTGGCCTCAACTACCTCTAAAAGGAAATTGTACCATGCCCAACCTCCCTGACTATGGTGTCATTCCCAAGCACTATCTACAAATTTACCCCTGACTCTATAAGATCAGTAAAGTGCTCTCTAACACTAGACATATGAATGGATGCTCCATTTTCTATGTACCATACATTGGATGGTGTCTCAACTATAGAAAAACTGACAAGCAAGGAAAAATCCCTCTCAAACTGAGAGGCGAACTCATCCACCTTAGTTGATGCAGTTGTACCACCTTGCTTCTTCTACCTATTGGGACACTGTCCAACATAGTGCCCCATCTTGTGACAAGAAAATAATTTGACTTTTCTCATATCCTTCTTTTGCTCACCTTCCTTTTGTTGTTGCTTATCCCCTCCCTTGGGAACCTTCTTGGTATTCTTCTTTCCCTTTGCAGAAAGAGAAACATTCTCGTCATAATCCCCACCATGTTGTTGAATAGTATACCTTGAGCCAATCATGAGCACCTCCTATACAAAGTCATCCCATAACATCTCCCAACTAGGAATATACTCTCTAGCTACAATGCCTCGTACAAATCTCTCCCATGGTTTGGAGAAGCCATTTAATGTTGTCCTCGCCAACTCTACTGGATCTACTACTTCCCCCACAGTTTCCAAATCATCACATACCAGTGAAATCCTTTGAGGAATGAGGCGACTGTGTCAATCTTAGTAATCTTAGTGCCCCTCAATTTCTCCTAGAGCACCATCTTCTTGTTTTGTTTTGGGATTTGGTAAAGACTACATAGTGACTGCCACATATGAAATGAAAAATGCTTACCATACACATGAGGAATTATATGGTCTTTGACTACATCTAGAATAGTCCTCTTGGCCTTGATGTTTATCTTCCTAAACTCTTCCAAGAGCACTGCATATGTAGGAGGAACCACATTATTCTCCACAATATCCCATAGCTCACCATCCTCCAAGATCAGAACTATCCTATCCTTCCACGGAGACCAATTTCTAGCTCCTGCTAACCTATCCTCCACCCTCAACCCTCCAACTAACATGGCTGCCAATAGTTCTTAAATGACCAAGGAATTTTTCTATCTACCCACTAATCTCATATGTGAATTTAAAGCTTCTCGAGATGAGTTAAGAATGTTGTCCATTGTTTTCAATTTATTTTATATCTCTTGTGCCCTTAGGCTCCGATACCATGAAAAAATTGTGTGGTACTAAAAGGTTGTTACTAACAGGTATTATTTCAAAATTGTTTCAAGGTTGCCTTCCAGTCATATTTCATGCTCATTTAATGCCACTGTTGCAAGGTCAAATAAAGGAAAGTTTGATGTCCCAAATAATTGTTTCAACGATCATTAAAACATGAGATACTCCTCCATATATTTAACACTTAAATGTTGAGAATTAAATCAAGCAAACCACAGAAGTTTAACACAATATTTTTGGTCAACATGACCCTAGAAAAACCCACAAGAGGAAAACCAGTGAAGAGGACATTTATTACGGAGCTTTCAAGGAATTTAGTACATAAGAGGATCTGAACATTTAAATGAAATATTTGGTACAACCAACTTATCTCAAATCAGCAACCCCATGCTTCCTTGAAAATCGAGCCAACAATTTCCCTAAAAATTTGAGCCTTCTCCCATCATTTCAACACCGACCTTTCAACATTTAATGTAGGCAGCAGTCCTAGAGATTTGCACCCAGATCATAGCATTAAATGTATTGTACAGCTCCTCAAACTTCACATTGTACTTATCTGCATAATATGTTGTACGAGAATTGGAATCCATGCCCTCTTTCTTGGAAGAAACGTGCCCCTCCTTCAGTAGCAAGTGTTCCCTTCTTCTCTTCTCCAAATTCCATTTCTCCTCTTCCTCACTCCTTCATCAAAATTGAACTTGTGGGCCCCTCCTCTCTCACTTTCTCCTTTTGTCTTCTCATTAGCTCAACCTAGGAATCAAGGGTTGAGATCAATTCTTAGCTTTCCAAGATCTATGGTGGAGATTAAATCTCCCCCTTCACTTAAGTTCCCTAAGTCACTTTAGCATTAATGAGCTCATAAAGTCACTTTGACTTTATAACCTAAAGTTAAGATTGAGAGGGGTACTTTTCCCCCTTTAGTGTTAGGCACATCAATAACACTAGGGGGGCACTTCCCAAGGTACAAAAAACTTAACATCTCCTTCGTTAAATCATATCCGATGGTATCATGATTTGAGATCCAACTTGGTGAAGTACTCGGTATGTTGCAACTGATCTAAAAACTCTTTGATCATGGGCAGAGGGTACCAATTATTGAGGGTGATCTTTTTGAAATCTTTGTAGTCGATACAGATTTTCCATGTCTAATCCTTTTGGGGTACTATGATGATCGGTGACCCACAAGGTGAGTTGCTTGGTTGAATTACTCCTTGCTTGAGAAGATGCTGCAACCATTTTTTCACTTCATATACTTCTAGAATAGACTTCCTATACAACCCACTATTTTGAATTGGGGAGTCTTGCAACAATTGTATCTCATGCTCCACTTCCCTCTTAAGTGGTAACCCTTTGTGCTTTTGAAACAATTCTATATGTTCTTGCAATAACTCTCCAACCAACATTTCTGTTCTTTAGTCCATCCCTCCAAATATGCCTTTACTTTTACCGATTCATCACATACCTGATTCTCTCTTAGGAAAAGCACTACAAACCTTCTGCTAGAACTGATCAATTTCTTGGCTTGGTTAGAACTTACTAGAGAGATCTTGGATTTACCTTTATGTGCATTAATGATAAAATGTCGCCCATCCTTGATCATATGGTACTATTTTTCTCTCCTCATGAAGATTGCATCCCTTATATACATGTAGGTGTTAGAGACTATGAAAAAGAATCAGCTATTGGCTAACCTTAAAAAATGTGATATTTCTTAGCAATCATTGTTGTATTTGGGGTATGTGATTGGTGGAGGGTAACTCAAGATAGATCATGCAAAGATGGAGGCCACACTCAAGTGGCCAATTCCTATTAATTTCACTGAAGTTATGATATTCATTGGGGTAGCGTAGTACCTACAAAATTTCATAGCATCATTTTCAGTTGTACTTGGGCCACTTCATGCCAGAACAAATAGGTAAGGGTTTCCAGTGGGGAAAGAATAAAAAAAAATATTTTAATGAGTTGAAATGGAAGATCAGTCAAGCACCAGTTCTTTCATCATCTAACTTGCAGAATCCTTTCAAAGCGGAGATGGATGCCAGTGGATATGATATGGGAACGGTCTTGATGTAGGGATGTAGGTCGATATGCTATGATTTTGAAATGTTTCATGCTAAAGTCCTAAACTACCATATATTTGGTAAGGAACTCTATGCCTTGGTTCAAGTTATCAATAAGTGGAAGCACTATCTAATGGTCAAGGAAACCATTATCCACACTGATCACTAGCCACTATAGTATTTGCAAGCCCATAGTAAGCTTCAACACACCAGACACTACAAGTGGATGGGGTTTTGTAGCAATTTCATATAATCATTGAATATAAGATGGACACCACTAATAAGTTGGAAAACATGCCTTCAAGCCCACCTACATCCAAGATTAAAAATTTGGGAACTCTTATGCACATGGATCCTTTTACCCATGATGTATACAAAGAGGCATACACAAAATATGAGGACTTTAAAGAGGTTTTTCAACGGCTACAAGGCCAAATTTGTGTAGAAGAAGGTGACAGTAAGGATGATTATCATCTTTGGGATATGTTGATCTACAAGCTAGACAATTTTTGTGTCCCTAAAGGTGAAAGATTGTAGCTTATCAAAGAGGCTCACACCTCTAAGGTTGCAAGACATTTTGGTGTTAGGAAGATAGATTTCAACTTACAGAGGTATGTGTATTGGACCAAAATGCAAGAATATGTAGCTTAGTTTATTAGAGGATGAATACTTTGTTGTACCAAAAATCCCAATAATAGAAAGTAAGGTTTATAGCATCCCTTATGTGTAACATCTACGTATATTTTTTGGGTTTGTTTCCACCATTTCCAAGGAAACTCCACAGGGGGTGCTCCTTTCGGTGCTCCTTTCTTTGTACTTACATTTTTTAATAGAGGCAAGAGAGAAAAGCATAGGTTTCACCTTCTAGCTGGGTTTTCTCCTATATCGAGTTTCCCAGGTCACATCTTGTGTTTATTTGTGTGGATGTTGTGTTCATTTGCTTGTTTTTTCATTTAAGTTTCATTTATTTCCATAAATTTGAGCACTTAGCTAATAATAATAAATCTGATATCTAAGGTGATAAATTGCATCATAAATATTTCAGTACATTGTAAGATCTCTTTTGAAGAATTTTTTCAGTGAAATATCCACGACAATTTACAAATCACACAGCTACCTTGGGTACCCTAGGGGAGGAGAGGGAGGGAGCTAAGGGGGAGGGGAGATTCCCAAAATTACGCCCCCCTCCCCACCCCAACCTTGGGCACTAAGGGGATGGAAGGGAGGAAGTCGAAGGGGGAGGGGAAACTCCAAAAATCACACCCCCACTCCCCACCCCAAACCTTGGGCATAAAGGAGAAGGGAGGGAGTGGGTAGAACCATTCTAGCTTGTTCCTTCTCATTTCTTATTAAAATTGTATTATGGTGTTAGACAAAGCTATCTATATTGGTCCAACGGGTTTCAAAGATACCCTCTGTATAACATTAACAATTTAAAAATGATTGAAGAAGATATTAGTAGTTTTTCATTTCCTTATATCTATCTTTCATGGGACCAATTCCCCCTTGACATACTTGTAACGTCCCCACTACTAAACCCATAAAAATTTATGATACCATTAATTTAAAAAAAAATGCATCGTGCTAAAACGCCCGTATGTTTTACAAAAATAATTTAAACATAAATGCAAATAATTAAATGTACACACAACCACATGTAATTTCTAAAAAAAATAGAGTTTATGCACAGTAATATAAACCCATAATATAACTCAGATACAAGATTAAACACTTATATTTATAACAGTTATGCAATCAGTTGCAGGGGATAGATGTTCCACCCAACCATAGACTTATTGTTTCAAATCTCAACAACAAGTCACCCCCAAACTAGGGCTAGGAATCTATAAAGAGGGTATCTCTCCACAGTCCACTCACGGCTCAAATTTCCCACAACCCACTGGTTTTTCCTACAACTATCTCAACTCCTCTAGTTCTCTTCCTCTAAGCCTGCTCAACCGAAGGAATGTACCACCTTCTCTGCAAGTCGTCCCTCGGGTTGTACCACTCTTTTATCAAGGCTTCCAGCACGGGTTAGCTAAGAATCTCTCTACTGGGGACTCCAGGGATGTCATCTATCAGGAAAACTAATAGTAGCAAGATTATTTCTCCAGTGAAAACTCTCACACATGGAGTTCACTCTATAGGAATGAAAACCTTCCTCTTCTACAAGCCTGACAACTTACTTCTTTATCCTTTAATAGCTCCAAATAGCTAGTAACATGACCGCCATTGTTTCCTCCAAGCTACAACACTCTGCTCTCTCTTCCTATCCCCAAAATCTTCCTATAAAATCTCTCTTGTTGTCCCATGCGAATTTCCTCTTCTTTTTGCTCCTTCTTTGACTCTCATTGTTCCCTAAATTGATTTTACTTTAGCCACATGCTCCCAATAACTATGGGATGTGACTTCTCATACCCAGCCTCTTACATGTATTCAATGATTGGGTTCTTCTACACTCAAGGGAAATAATTAGAAGGTTCACTCAAAACATTGAAATCAATAAAAAGGTTTGGAATTTGGACACATGAATAAAAACCCCCTTAGACCCCTCCTCTCTTGTGGATTACTCAGCCCCCATATCTCTATCCATGTCCATCTACAACTGACATCACTTTTTTATTTATAAAATCCAGATATACAAATTCACATATTACATCGCTTAGCCCGCAACCACATATCATATCTACATTAGACATTACTAAAATGGGGATTATAGCAAGGATATTGCACTACTTTAGGATAATATATGGAGTTGAGCATGTTTGGGAATACAGGAGAATGCTCCTTTGCTAACATTATTACGTGTATTATATACTGGATTATCCATAGCATTATCATACCTCCCCGCCCTCCCCTCAAAGCCTAAGACAACAATAGGCATCAAGGGGAGGGGAGGGAGGGGAGGGGAGGAGCTTCACCCCTCCCCCCCCAAAGCCTAAGACAACATTAGGCATCAAGGGGAGGGGAGGGGAGGAGAGGGAGGGAGCCAAGGGAGGAGCCCCCCCCCCCCCCCCCCCCCCCTCCCCTTGACTTACTTGTAACGTCCCCACTACTAAACCCATAAAAATTTACGATACCATTAATTTAAAAAAAAATGCATCATGCTAAAACGCCCATATGTTTTACAAAAATAATTTAAACATGAATGAAAATAATTAAACGTACACACAGCCACATGTAATTTCTAAAAAAAAATAGAGTTTATGCACATCAATATAAACCCATAATATAACTCAAATACAATATTAAACACTTATATTTATAGCAGTTATGCAATCAGCTGCAGGGGATAGATGTTCCACCCAACCATAGACTTGTTGTTTCAAATCTCAACAACAAGTCACCCCCGAACTGGGGCTAGGAATCTACAAAAGTGGGTATCTCTCCACAGTCCACTCACAGCTCAATTTTCCCACAACCCACTGGTTTTTCCTATAGCTATCTCAACTCCTCTAGTTCTATTCCTCTCAGCCTGCTCGACCCAAGGAATGTACCACCTTCTCTGCAATTCATCCCTCGGGTTGTACCACTCTTTTATCAAGGATTCCAGCACGAGTTAGCTAAGAATCTCTCTACTAGGGACTCCAGGGATGTCAGCTACCAGGAAAACTAACAATAGCAAGATTATTTCTCCAGTGAAAACTCTCACACATGGAGTTCACTCTATAGGAATGAAAACCTTCCTCTTCTACAAGCCTGGCAACTTACTTCTTCAGCCTTCAATAGCTCCAAATAGCTAGTAACATGACCGCCATTGTTTCCTCCAAGCTACAACACTCTGCTCTCTCTTCCGATCCCCAAAATCTTCCTATAAAATCTTTCTTGTTGTCTCATATGAATTTCCTCTTCTTTTTGCTCCTTCTTTGACTCTCATTGTTCCCTAAAATTATTTTACTTTAGCCACATGTTCCCAATAACTATGGGATGTGACTTCTCATACCCACCCTCTTACATGTATTCAATGATTGGGTTCTTCTACACTCAAGGGAAATAATTAGAAGGTTCACTCAAAACATTGAAATCAATAAAAAGGTTTGGAATTTGGACACATGAATAAAAACCCCCTTAGACCCCTCCTCTCTTGCGGATTACTCAACCCCCATATCTCTATCCATGTCCATCTTCAACTGAAATCACTTTTTTATTTATAAAATCCAGATATACAAGTTCACATATTACATCGCTTAGCCCACAACCACATATCATATCTAAATTATACATTACTAAAATGGGGATTATAGCAAGGATGTTGCACTACTTTAGGATAATATATGGAGTTGAGCATGTTTGGGAATACATGAGAACGCTCCTTTGCTAACATTATTAAGTGTATTATAACTGCATTATCCATAGCATTACCATAACTCCCCGCCCTCCCCTCAAAGCCTACCCCTCAAAGCCTAAGACAACAATAGGCATCAAGGGGAGGGGCGGGGAGGTAGGGAGCCAGGGGAGGAGCTTCGCCCCTCCCGCCCCCCCAAAGCCTAAGACAACATTAGGCATCAAGGGGAGGGGAGGGAGGGAGCCAGGGGAGGAGCCCCCCGCCCCGCCCTCCCCCCCCATTTTTTTTTATTTTCAAAGGAGATTTAAGGGGATTTCGGGAATCACCTCTCCTCCCCTAATTTTTTTTTTTAACTTTTTTTTTTTATTATTTTGAATATGTATTTTCCTCTTTTCCAAATTTGGTTTTTTGTTTTTGTTTTTGTTTTTATTTTTATTTTTTTAACTTTTTAATTTTGTTTTTTTCCCTTAATTTTGTTATTTAAATATACACAAATTATTAAAAAAAATGTATTTTTCCTCCTTTTTAGTTCAATTGTGGCCATAAAAAAGCTTTAATTGCCATAGCATTTTAAAGGGAAAAAAAACTTCCAAAATGTGTATCTTTTTCATTATATTTAACTTTTAAATGTATATTTTTTTGCTAAACATTTAAAAGTAGTGTTATTTAGCTACAACTATCAGCTATGTATTGAAATAAAGTTAAAAAGGCGTTTAAAAATAATATTTTACATTATGTTAAAATGTATAACACTTTAAATCAATTAATAATAAAAAAAATCATAAGTACAAAAACAAATCATACATAACATTTTTAATATTGTTAAAACTGAAGGGGTGGTAGGTACAAGGGGAATCATAATTGATCCAAGAGGAAACCAAGAAAACACATTTGAGTGGGGTTGGGTAAAGCTTTTGGCATTATTCCAGTGGTTAAGGATTATTGATGAAAATCATATTAAAAAACTTATCATTATAGGGGACTTGACTTTAAGCATCAAGCACTTTATAGGAGTATCCTCTCCATGGGATGGCAATATTATAAGGATTATAAAGAGAATTAGGCGAGAGCCATTAGGTTTGAAAGTGTTGAGTTTTCCCACACCCTAAGGATGCTAAATTAAAAGGAAAATTGTTTGACCAACGCGGCCATTATTCTTGAATGTGGCAAACTAAGAACAAAAAGAGGGTAGGTATTCTTCCTTATCCCCTAAGTATCAATCCATACTATGAAGTGACTTTGCATTTTAAACAAATGGCAAGTTAATACACCTCACATCTCATAGTGGTCAAGAAACAATCAACTCATGGAACTCTCACACATTTGGAGGTTAATGAGGGAGCACACTCATCAATTACTTTGAAGGTTAATTGTTATTGCAGGTGGGATAATGGATTTCAATTTAGGACTGAAATTTGGGAACTTTTGGTGGTTTCTAGGTTTGTGGCTCTTGGTTCTATCTCATTTTGGTTCAAATTGGGGTTTTGATTTGGACTCTAGCAATCTCAAATTATCTTTGTGGGACCCTAGCCCTGGTGGTTTGCTAGATATGTGATTTTTTAGCTCTGGTTCACATGGTTTTGTTGGCTCACCTTTTGGCTCTAGTTAGTTGGTCTTAAGTTTATGTTGACTTGGAGGTTTGGGTGCTAGATTGTGTGTCCCAGGACCTATTGGTCAACATGGCGCTCTGGTTCATGTGACTTAGCTTGGTTGTTTGGTTGGTTTGAATCGTTATGTGAGGTTTTATTGCTTTGGAGATGTTTGCTTCTCTAGAAGCTCCATGACCCTCTCAGCATGAAACTGTAAAAGGTTATCTTTTTCTCATAATTTTCACTCTACTTTTCCTTTTCCGAGGGGAAGTTGGACAACATACATTATGTTGGGTTCGCTAGACTGACTTTCGTGAATAGAGATAAGGGGTTATGTGGGGATACTAGTATGGATCATAGGCATTCTCGGAGATGTCCATTGTATGAAAATGTTGAAATCCATAGAGTTTTAAGAAGATGGGAGGATTATATCACTGATAATAGGAACTCAATATTCTCAATTACCGGTAGGATTCATTCCTAGGAAGAGGCTAGAAATTATGAAACTACCTTCATATTGGAAACCCTACACAGTCAAAAGGGACAAATTGAAGACCTTCAAGCTAAGTGTGATGCTCTTCGTCATCTAGTTGTGGGTTTGGTAAGAAACACTACTCAAGAAAATTCAAATGCTAGGTTTTTAATTAGGTCCACAATGGGGGAGGTAAAAAGAGATGAGATAGTGCAACATCAACAAGAGGATATGGAACTGTTGAATGTGGATTATAACTTTCTAACCAATACAAAGAACTAGGAGAAAGCTTACAATCATTGTGCTTTTATTTAGTAATAGTGCATAATGTTTTGTAATCTTTTCTTGATTTTAAGAGTATTTTTCAGAATCTATACTAGTAGTAATTTTTATTTGATTCCTTACATAGTCATTTTCAAATGTTGACAATATTCAAAAAGCTTTTTTGGATGGTTATCTTGTATATGTATTATCATGTTGACCGTCACAATTGCAATAAATTTCTAATATAAAATAGAAATATGGAAAGAGATATGTTGGACCTAGTAACCCTATCAGAAAAAAGACATAAAGGACACCCTTATGGAATCAAGAAGGAGGCCTATCGATTGTGTATGTCCATGGGGTTTTCTAGTTCCTCATCAAACTTGATGGGGTTGGATGGTGTACCTCTGGAATTTTGAGCTTGGCCAACAAGTGCTTAAGGATCATCTTAGGAGTTTATGTGATCTGAAACCCTGAATTCTATGTCAAGGAATTTTTTGCAAACTACCTTGAATTTCTTGTCTAGGAGGTCCAATTTCTACAGGATAGCTTGGTGTTGTTTCCCTCTCTCCACCATCACCTAGCAATGAAGGTATTATTGAGCCAGTAAATTTCAATGAGCGTAAAAACCTTGGTATCTCTGGACCTAGAATATCCATAGACACCTAGAATACCCAATGTCTTTGGCACCCAATCCTTATAGGAGAGATTCCTTCTTTTTCGGTAGAGAACTTTTTTGGTAGATAGTTTTCTCTGTTGTAACTTGAGATGGTTTTCGGATGCTTAGAAACACCATGCCAAGGCATCTTGAAACCTACTTGATGGCTCTGGGACCAAAGGGAGCTTTCTCGTCCGATATATGATGGCTATTGCACCAGAGGGGGCTCCCTCCTTAGATCCTTAGATATAAGATAGTTGGCTGGCCAGTGTCACCTCATCCAGCAATAAGACCTTAAATAGATGGAGAAGATTCATACAAATCTGTACACGGCAGCGCTGGCCATCTGACACTTTGTGCATTTTCCAGCCAAGATCAATATCAAGCAGTTCAATTAATTTATCTCTCCTAGTGAGATCTACTCCAGAAATCATGTGCGATGCAAAGAAATCACCATGCAGTGGAATATCCAACAGTTTTGTTCCAAGAACCTCCCGAGTAAGCAAGCTCGCCACTGCACACCAGAGAAGTATCATGAAAAGCAGAACGACCCAGCACCTGAACTACGTCTTTGCCACCCACCATGTACTTGCCCGCCAAAATCTTTAGCAATGTTGTCTTCCCTGACCCATAGGCTCCGACTAGAACCAGTCAAGATCCCTGAAATTGGCGATGAATGGCAACCATACTACTGTTGCTCTCCGTCTCCTGCTCCATAATTACCTCATTTGGCAATGTGTTGTGCGCTTGATCAAGTTCCCAAAACCATGGTTGTTTTGACTTGGATTTTAGACTGATGACGAGCGTTTTGACATATGGCAAGGAATTGACACTTTGTCTCGACTCGCTAGGTTGACGATGGCTTTTATAAAGGAATAGATAAACACTCAATACAAGTTTTTAAATCATTACAATATCTATTACTTCCATGTTTACCTTTTGACATATGGTGAAATTTCCATGATAAAGATCAACAATAAAGACATTTTTATTAGACATCAAAACTCAAATTTTGGTTGACCTTGTCTTCTGACTTTCTAGACAAGGTGAATAACCTTAGGGAGACATGACTTGGCTTTAAGATAGTGATTGGATTTGTACATAAGACAAGATCTTGAGACAGTTAATTTTGGGAGAAAGTTTGTTAAGTAACTTTAATTATGATAACAAAATGAGCATGAATTAGGAACCATGAATTTTAGAAAATGCAAATTTTATATGCAAAGTACAAAGATGAATGATGGAGACTCATTGGATTACATGCCTGTAGTGATGGGAAATGTGGCCGGTCTATCTCATGTGTTGGAAAAAAATTGACAAAATTTTATATGTTACAACATGCTCCATGGTTGCGACCTCATTCTTAACATCTTGAGCGAACCTATAATGGAAGTTATCTGCATCTTTCATTGCATCCACTTGGGCCATGGTTATGTGCTAGGTGTTTTTCCGGTAGGGGTATGTTTGGAACCTCATACATGAACTTGCATGTTAGATTTGAGCAAATCCCCTTGCTCATTTTTCTTTCATGGTAAACCAGTTGTTGTGGTCGGGGATATCAAAGGGAGGACTGGAAATACAAATGGTGGAGGGAGTCAAAGATGGGAGGGAGTGGGCTTGGTTTTAGAGTAGAGACGGTGGTTTAGTTTGGGGAACAAGTAGAGACACCTCTACCTTCATCATGGTATATACACCATAGACCACAAAAGAAACCAGAGATATTGATAGCTAAATAAACCAAGAAAACGAAGCAGTAGGAGAGCTCACTAGAATTGATGGAGGACAAAAACCAGAGAGCAAAGCCTAAAGCCTACCAATTCCTGATCCTAACATCCAATGTTTCCCTATTTCCATCAAATTTGTTCTAGCCATAAAAACCCAAAAAACATCTTGAATTAATGATTTTGCATGATGGTTGTTCCATCATCAATCAAAGTCACTCACACAGTAAGGGATGGGGTGGTTTGGCCATGAAGATCGGAGTACTACCCCCATACCATGTATGGTTGGTAACATGAAGGGGCTCATGCATGTTTGCATGCAAGTGCCACCTAGGCCCTTGTCATATTGCCAACACAAGCACCCCATCCAAGGAAGGGGAAATTATATTATCTCTAATCCCATAGTTATTTAATTAATAATCAACCTAATGGAATATATGACACACGGTGGAATTAAGTCAATAGGCTCATGCAAACCCAAGTGGTGGTCCATTCCCATGCATAGTGAGTATGCATTAATCACCATCGTACATCCACATACAATGTAGAAGGGGGAGTGGGGTAAAATGGTTTGGTTGTTTGAAATGGAAAATGAAGGTGGGATATCTCCATGTGCACTGAATTTGGCTTGTTATGATTTAAATATTTGGTAACGAATTTTGGAAGCCATCCCAATCCCAATTCCAATCAAGAAATTGGTCGGTTATATAATGTGTATCACAATCTGGTGGTTCCCTCTTGAATTTGTATTTCGACAAAATATTGTCTCATGGAAGCCTAATTTGGTTCAACTCTAGTGCTTGAATTCACAAATTTGGATATGGAGGAGTATATGCTTCTAGGTTGGTTTGATATATCTGAAATATTGGAATTAAGGAAAATTCTTAGGCACCACAAAAGTTTGATTTTGACCAATCACTTTTCAATTGTTAATTGCACCAATCAATTCCATGACGAGGAGGTAACCTTGAATCAGGGGCAAGCAGAGTTCTTGGAAATGATGGTTCAACAAAGGAGGAAAACAATAAAGTTGGAGTAGGAATGAAACATATTACATCATATGGTTATTGGTTTGGCACAAACACATAGTGTGGGATGTTAATTGGCTCGGCACCAAAGGAGGCCTAGGAAGAATACTCAATATAGTAGACTCTAGGTGACGAGGAGATGGAACCAGTGAAGCAAGATAAAAATCCTCCATAGGAGGAATAGAAGGAGGAACATATTAATCATGTCTTTGTTTAAATCCAAGTTTTTTTAAGTTTTACAAAATAGTATTGATTCTAGGTGTTAGCACTCAAAAGTGCACCATAAATTTTTTAAAGTACTTCGTCAAATTGGTGTTAAATTTGCCTATTCCTTTGGTCCTTTGCCTACGGTCATAGCCTCCCAATTCGTCATCGAGCCTTGACATTTTCCAATTAATCTCTTTGGCCAAAGGTGGTGTGTGCTCAAGTGTCCTAAATCAAACCTATCATATGTACCAAATCTAATGCATATACCAAAGCCCAGCTCCATGTACACATTAAAGAGAAAGCTTATGCAAATGGAGACTTTCCTAAAACAGAGGAGGTGTGCTACTGAATTTGCAGAGTTATTTCAAAGATGGTGCTACAAAATCGTCTATGTAGTATGTTTTTCGATTTTGCTACCTTATATGCTATGAAAAATCCTAAGTTGAAATTAATTGGGTGCTACCAAACCCACATAGTTGTTTTGGTGATGGGCGCTACCAAATTCGCATAGTTTAATACAGGATCAACGCTACCAAATGTGCAGAGTTATTTTGCAAGGACGCTTCTGCAAGTTTTGAGTGACTAACTTAAAACTTGGGTTATGAACAAATGGAAAGGTATTTTTGAAAAATGGAGGAGGTTTTTGTTCATCACATACCAAATAACAAAAACCTCTCTCATGTTTTCAAAATGTGTTATGGTTTGAGAGATATTATACATACAAGTGGAGCTACCGAATGTGCATAAATTGTTTTGCAGCGACACTACAGAATTTCCTATAGCGATTACTGTTTCAATATTCGCCCTGTTGGGAGGTTGCCACCTGTCAAGGAGGATTCGAATGGCTTCTCAAGGATCATTTAGATTTCAAGGGATACCTACACCTAATTTTTAGCTCCATCAAAGACCTCATGCAGTGAGGTGGAAACAATTTATTAATGACTTCCAACAATTTCCTAGAAATTAGTAGTTTGTTGGATTTTTGTCTCTCTGATTGTTGCCACCTATCTCCAAGGCTTAGAATCCAATGGAGGAGATGGGATTCAACCTCCTAAGGATATTTGGATGTTATTTTCTATTTAAGGAAGGAGATAGATCTTGGAGAAGGGTTGGATTCACGAGCCAAGAGAGGCTAGAGAGAGTAGGAGCAGGCAGTTTCCCTGTGTATGTTCATTTGTAAGCATGTGGGCACTTTATGATTGTAAGCATTACTTCTATTGGAGACTCATGGGAGATGTGATTCCAAATTGTAATTATTTTGTTTATATATCTTCTTATTTGAATATATTTCAGATTTGAGGATCAAAGGCTGTCAATGATTTATGGATCCCTAAGCAGTAGAGGATCTGCTATATTTTTCTCATCAGTCATTGTTTATATTCAAGTATTTGTTGATTCATTAAACTGAGAGGATCTTTGTTGAGTGAACATTATATATTATGTTTTCCTTCTTCATTCTTCCATCTATCAGCATATAATCTTCAGTTTTGTTGAGTAGCTTTAGTGCCTTCGATGAGTAGAATGTTTGTGACTCCATTGCCCATTGGTGTAGCCTACTGATCTGCAGTTTGTTGCCCTCTCCCTTTCTTTCTTCATCTTGTTGATCCACCTATTCAAAACCAAAATTATCTTTTACATTCTGATGGGTGTTGAGCTTACACTTTAGCATTCAAAGTGTGATTTTCAGTGCTAACACTAGGAAAGTTCAATAGGGAATTTACCAGTAGAATCAATAGTTTCCCCTCAAAAAAAGACAAAAAATAATTATTGTTTTGAATATTGTGAAATTTTGTAATAAATTTTCTTCAATGGCATCAATACAACAATACATTTTTTATTACTAAGCTGCACAGTTAAGTTGCAACATCCTTTTAATACAAAATCAACCATTTGTGTGTGTGTGTGTGTGTGTGTGTGTGTGTGTGTAAGAGAGAGAGAGAGAGAGAGAGAGAGAGAGAGAGAGAGAGAGAGAGAGAGATTCGTTTTTGAGAGGGCGGGAAGCCATAGAGCCCTCTCCTGTCTATTTAGTAGGTTTATCCATGATATTTTCATAACTCTTTCAATGCACTACATCATGGTAGGGATTGGGTTGGAGCTTCAAAATGGGAGTGGGTCAAGCTACAAGACATTGTTGACCTACCCTCACTTCCAACTTTTTTTTTTTTGTTTTTTTTTTTGTCAAATCTTTCATTATTTATTATACTCTAGTACTCCTTTGGTCTAGTTCTCAATTCAACCTTTATAAGCCAACCCATCTCACTTTAGCCGAGAAGGATCCATCCATGTAGTTTGATGGGTTTGGCTCCATAACCATCTTACATTTCCTTCTAGGTGATTTGTGTTCAGTTTGTGAATCATTTTTTATTATTTCAATGGACTATCTTTGTCTCCTCGAGTAGCTTTCCCTTTTAATAGATTGTCACATATCTTGGTGCCAATATGATGAAGCTTAAATATGAGCCTCAATTTGAATCTTAGCAATAAAGGGGCCAAGAGGGGAAGGTGAAAGATAGGTAGGTGGTCATGAGGTCATAAACAACCCTAAAAATTTACCCTATCCCAAGCCAATTTCATGAATATCGTTGCCAATTACTAGCAACACTTCCCCAAACACTTCGAGGATAAGGTCAATTGTTTATAAAAACCTAGTCAAGAATAAAATATGCTAAATGCTTAATGATTTGGTTGAGGCCAAATTTATGGAATGGGACCCTGACACGGATTTCTTCCATAGTAGAGACACCAAAGTATTTAGGTTGATGGAACTCTATTGGCTCAATAAATTATTCATCGCTCAAGTAGTGGAAGAAAGGGGCCAACAATGCCATTAAACTCTCTCTAAATTGAACCTAATGGACAAAAATTATGAGGTCATCTTCAAAGAAGTCTATGGCATAGATATTATTGTTACAAATCTAAAGGATGGTAAGCAAGGCCCAATTAAAGTAGTAGAACCTAATAAAGATGGCAAATTTCAGGAAGTTGAAGGTACCCCCTCCAACCCTATCCTTCTTGATGAAGATATAGAGGATGAGGATAACCACCATCAACAATAGAAGTAGCCATGTGGGTTCTTGGGTTAGCACCACCTATAATCTCATGTTAGCTTTACATAATTGCATTGTGCACATTATTTTGGTTTTGTACATAAATTTAAGCACTTATCGTGATGAATATAGAAGTTGTCTAGGTGAAGTTACCTCTAGGGTTTTAAATTTTGGTAACTCTGTGTTGCATACTCTAAAAATAAAAAATTGTTATTTTTCCACATTCCGGTCTTGGTTTCCCTTGAGGCAGGGCACAATCTACTATGATACTTTATTAATATAAATTATGACTAGCTTATATATATATATATATATATATATATATATATATATAAGTTTACGAAACTAAACTTTTTTAAAAGGAAATACTCATAGAGAAATGAAATGACACAAAATGAATTGGGAAAGGAGGGAGAGAAAATCAAATGAGGAAAGTAACTAGATTAATGAAGGAGGCTGTGGAGAATGGGTTTCTAAGAGTGGTTATGTTTGCAACCATCTCCATGATTAAAAAATTTAAGTTGTTTTTTTTATTTACATGGCTTTTTCGATGATGCAAATAGAACAATGGGGAGATAATGCTAAGACATTGGTGTGATTAAATCAAATGAGATGTTTAGTGTTATGAGAATGCTTTGTGATGACACATTTGGTAAATTGATTATGAACAGTTTCCACAATATGTTCTTTGAGACAAGTTTGGATAGATTGATAAGTTTGGCCGATGTAGGATTTTCCACAAGAACAAGGAATTTTGTAAACACCTTGACAAAGAAGAGGGTTACTGTTATCTTTAACACTTCCTGATAATTCTTTGAGTGTCTTGTGAGGTCTAAAGAAATTTTTTATGTTCCTTTTAGCTAATATCTTAGAAATTTGAACAATGATGGCTTGAATGTAAAGGAGGGTAATTCGGGCCCAAGGTGGAGAAGTAGAAAGGGGGTTATTGGTTTTGGTTTTTGCATAGAGGATTGAGTGAAATTCTCTATCTATTTGGGAATAGCCATTAAATTGGAGGGATTTAGTAAGGTGGGTTTTCTCTTTGTTTATATATTGGGGGGTGGAAATTCAAATAGTTTTAGATACTAGAGTTTTAATGACTACACAGTTTTTAGTAGGGTGGTGGTGGAATTGGGCATAGAGGTATCTATCAATGTGTTCCTTTCTAAGGAAAACTTGGTGGGAAAGAGAGCCATTAGGTTGATGAGAGATTATGACATCTAAGAAGGGAATACAATTATCTTGTTGGTTTTCCATGGTGTATTGAATGAGGGGGATAAGGTATCAAGATAGTCAAGGAACAAGTTTAGGGAAGATTGTTCATTGGACCAAATAATGAAGGTATTTTTTTGTAACTTAGCTTAAATTTATATTAATAGAGTACAAAATAAAATATAGTCAAGGTTAATTGTGGCCCACCTCTATGTAAACCAGGACCACAGTCAGTCAAAATACCATTTTTTATCTTTCAACATTGCAAGGTAGAGTTCTTTACATCCAAATCCCTAGTAGTAGCATGTCCTAGATATATACTAAAGAAACATAAAAGATAATCCATAGAACCAAAAAGTGAAGCCTAGTTCCCATATATAAAGCTATCAAAAGAGAGTAGGTGTTGCTAACCTAGGAGGACATGTTCCTACCTTTGCCATTGTTGAGTGTACTCCCTTTCCTGGGGATCTTCATCAATCGGGATGGGGATGGAAGGGGTACCTTCAGAACCTTGAGCATGTTCTACTATTTTCATTGAGTTGTGTTTGATATCCTCTAGGTTTGTCACTATGTCATCAATGTCATAAATTTCCTTACAAACTGCTTAAAACTTTTTATCCTTTATATCCAGTTTGTGGAGAATTGTTTATTGTTGTTGACCCCTCTCCTCCACAACCTATGCCATGAAATATTTTTTTAGCCAACAAATCTCTGTAAGATTGAAAATATTGGTGTCTTTGGAGCAAGAGAACCTTATTTCTGGAACACAGTCCCCGAAATATATCTCAACATGTTCGTTGGTCATTTTCCTTTATTTCTACCTTACTAAATTCTCAATGTGGGCAACATCCTCCTTGGTAGAAGTAGGAAAGTGACACTAATAATTGGATGTTTCCTTCATGTCATTAGTATGGGTGTGAGTGATACTATGGGGGAGCTTCTAGTGCAATGGTTCCCTAATAGACTTCCTGGTCCCCCATGTGGCCTCACATTTGTTGGATTTCAACTGGAGTTTGTCACTGTATTTCAGCATCTTGGCCCAAGGATGAGTGATGGGAGTGAAAGAGAATAAGCCACAATAAGGGACAAAGAGAAGACATTGAGAATGGGAGGGAGGTGCCAAACCCAATATGATCTTCGCCCATCGAAAGAGAAAAACTAGAAAGGAACCTCGTAAACGTACACATAGAAATTTTCCTTACGAAGGGTGGAAAACTTTTCCTACCCATGCCTGATAGTGAGTTGAGCTATAAGATAGAACACTCTAGACTACTAAACATACAAGAGAACTGAAAATCACTATTAGAGTAAATTTGGGGTCTAAAATTGCCCTCCTAAGGAAAATATTAAAATAGAAAAAGCATATGCCATGTCACATTAATAATATGCTATGTCACACTAAGTTAGAGGTGTTATCTATTGAAGTTTGATTTAAATTGTCTCATTAATGATAGTTGTTCAGGAAATTAGGTTAATATAAAGTTACAAGATGAAGGTTAAAAATAATGAAAGGTTTATATTCTCGTGCACACACAATAAATGACATAATATTATTATATTAATTAGTTGGTGTGTGTGTGTGTTTGTTACTTGTGGTACTAGCTCGTGGCTAAGAAACTGTGACCTAGGGAATATAAGCCGTTAAAATCACCCGGGGATCATACTCGGCCTGGGCCACACCAACCCTTAGCATGAATGGATTTTTAAGGTGTCTCCTACCGACTACAGTGAGTTTCAAACTTGGGTCGCCATACAGAATGAAACCTTTCGAAACCAATCACGCTAGTGAGATTTGACAATTAGTTGTTATATATAAAAACATATTAAATGGTTATTATATTATATTGGTGTTATTGTATTTTAAATTATTATACTTGTTGTTATATATAATATATTTGTTAGTTATATTTATTGTTATATAATGTATTTTCTATTTATATAAATATAAATTAGTTATATAATACATTTCTTAGTTATATAATAAATAATTTACTTATATTTCTTGTTATATATAAAATATATGTGTTAGTTGTTATATGTTATATGTTTTTTTCCTCGAAAAAAATGTGGCTTCCATTTAACAAAAAGAAATTACATTATGAAGGCACAAGAGCACAATCCAAAAAGCGACAGAGAGAGATACCAAGACATGAGTCCATACAGGGACCAAATAGCCATAAAACTTACTACGTCCATAAATGGGTCTGACCAACTAAGTTATAAAAAGAGACAATTGAGAGAACTTCAACTCGACCACAATTCTTCTAGCTTATTGTTCATAAAATGAACTTAATCTATTGGAGATTAAATCTCCATCACGAAATTCATCCAAAATTAATTGATTTTTAGGAAGCATTAATGATTCCTTAGATAAGGTATCTGCAATGGAATTTAACTCCCAGTAAATGTGCCTGTAGATGATATTAAAAAAAGAAGTTGAGATTAGTTTTAGTCGATGGCCTAGATTAACAAGAGTTGGGTTTTCAAGTTGATCCCCCTCTTGCATCCAGTCAATTACCATTTTTGAATCACCAAATCCCTACAACCTATCCATGCTCCAATTAATGGCACATTTCAGCAACCCAAACAAAGCATTGAGTTCACCATGATTGTTGGTACCATATCCCGAAAAATCCTTCCTCGTAATATAGTGAGGTTCAAACAAATAGAGAATAAAACCCAATCCACATATTTTTTCCAAGCCTTGTGATGCCCCATCGAAAACACCCCTAGGAATTTGTTTATCTATCTCCACAGACCCAGTCACACAATCTCTTAGAGAACTGGTGTTCCCCTTAAAATGACTCATCATGCCCATAATTTTTTGAGTGACCTTGAATGGAGGGCGACCTTTGTCCTCAAATATAATAGAGTTTCAGGCAATCCAAATTCCCCAAACAGTCAGTCGTGGGAGAATTCAAACCTCATTAAAAAATGGACTAGAAAAGAAATCATGAAAACAATCAATCAAATTGGCTTTGTCCCATAGAATGGGTAGGCCACCTTGTTACTGATTTCCATCTAGACTTGTCGAGAGAAAGAACAAGCTAAAAATAAGTGATGATTTGTTTCCTCGAAACACTTACAAAGATATCACAACCTTGGCTCCTACTTCCTTCATTTTTGCATTCTATCCCACATAAGTACATGATCTTTGAGTGCAAGACAAAAAAGTATAAGACTCTTTAGTGGAAACCTTAAATTCCACAACTTATTGAACCAACAAGCCTAGATATTTTCGTCATCATCCATCAAATCCTAATAACCTAGAATCGATGAGTATATGCCACCCAACTTATTGAATACCCATGCCAAGTCATCCTCTTCCTCTGAAAGATGTATGTGATACTTTCTCATCTCTGAAGAAAAAAAATCCCAACAAGGTCACCACTATGCAGGTAAATATAGACCGTATGTTGAAAGCCAATCTTGCCTCCATAATGTAGTAGCTATAGGATCACTTACTTGATAGAGAAATAAATTCCTAGTATCTCTAAGGAAGGCAACCAAATCCTTCGGAAAAAAAATTCCATTTCCACACCCCACGATAGCATCTGACCCACACAAACTTGATGCCCCGATCCAACCTTCCACACCATATACTTACCAATGATTGGAAAATATTGCGTGAGTGATTTCCATTGATTTGAGGCATCTATTGTGATTTTGTTTGGCTTCCAAATCCAATATATCACGAATCCAAGGGTTATATATTTGTCCACTAAGATGTGTCACCAAAGACTATCCTGAGTCAAGAACACCCATAGAGATTTTGTCGCCAAAGCCCGTCCAAAGGCAAATGTGTCCTTTGAATCCCTACCATCAAACATTTTTGGCTTGAAAAATATTTTCCAACTTACTAGGTGAGATCCTAGATATTCATAACTTACCTTCCACAAATAATTAAAGAATAATTTTCGGATCCGAGTGAGAATATTTTTTGGGATTTTGGCTAGCAGATGGCATTATATTGGAATGGTTTCAATGACAGACATAATAAGAACCTTTGTGCCCTGCCCCGAGAGATCCACCTATTACACCACAGGTTTATACACCCTTCAATCCTGGTTAACATCTAATGTCAATCAGTTACACCATAATTGATGGGCTTTAGGACATGACCAAAGTACTTAAGACCATCCTCTAGCTCACGTGATGGGAAATTGAAAAAAATGGTAATTTCATTATGTTGATCCACCTCTAAACCTAGGAAATATATTTTTGACTTTGTGATATTAATGACCATGCCTATAGCATCACGTAAAAGATCTAGAATATCCTTGAGGATTTTTCCATTGAGACCCACACATAGACAAAAGATAAGAATATCGTCAACATAAAGGAGATGGAGAGACATTCATATCTCCCCACTTGTAAGCCTTGAAAATGATATGATTTATTTGCATCTATTAATAACCTTCTAAGTCCATTTATAACTAGAATAAAGAGGTATGGGGAGAGGGGGGAACCATGACGCAACCCTCATGCTATACGGAAGAAAGGTGAGTCGACACCATTAATAAGAACACCAAATGACATTGATGTCACACATGCCATAATCCATTTTACCAAACTTAGTTCAAACCCAATATGTAAAACAAGGAGCCTAAGATATAGCCAAGACACTTGGTCGTAGGATTTTGACAGATCGATTTTAATAACCAAAATTAGACGCTTTAAATATTTGATGAAATGAATTCCTTTCTATGCAAATCCAATAGACTCATGAATAAGACGACCATGATGGAAACCAGACTATTCTTGAGAGATGACAGAAGACAAAATTGATTTGAGGCTCACCGCTATAATCTTAGCCATAATTTTGTATAGACGATTACATAGGGAAATAGGCCTAAAATCTTCAAATGAAGTTGGGGAATCGATCTTTGGAATAACATATAATAAAGTTGAGTTAATGCTACTCAAACATCTGCCATAAATATGGATCTCTTTTATCACATGAAGAAGATCAATCCCAATGATATCCAAGAAATCCATGAAAAATTCAACATTCCACCCATTCGGGCCCAAGCTTTTATCCCTTTTAAAACTAGAGATTATTGCCAACAATTTCTCCTTAGATATCTCATGAAATAGATCATGATTGTACTCCTCCTCAATCAGTGCGGAGAAAAAGGAAATAAATATTAATATTTTCGCCATCTTAACTTGCGATGGTTCCTTGAATAAATTGTTGAAATGATCCTCACCAAGAGTCGCAAGATCCAAGAAACCACATACCTTGTTACCTTCAGAATCATTTAGTTCCCAAATTGTATTGTAGTTCCTCCTATGATTTGAAACATTTTGAAAATATTTGGTGTTTTGATCCCCTTTTGAGATCCATAAAGCACGGATTTTCAAACACCAAACCTTTTCTTGTTTCAAGAGTGAAGAATACCTACGAGCTTCTAAGGACCAACGAGAATCCATAACTTCTTGAGTCCTCCGACCTCTCTAAATCATCCCATAAGAATATTCCAACTCTGATCCAATGGAATGTATTACATTATGCACTACCTTCTATCTTTCCCTAGCCTAGATCGAAACTTTTTCTTTAAGTGCGTGAAGAGCATATATAAATTGGGAATAAGTTGTCTCATTGGAATCTACTTGATAGTGTGCCCAATTATCCCTAACCATATTTCAAAATTCCTTCACCTTTACCTAGGAAGGATTGTATTTAAAAAGGGAACCAGACTTCCCAAGTGGATTTTCTAGCTCAAGTAATATAGGAAAATGATCAGAGCAACGCACCTTACCCACCCAGTCTTGTAGAATGCCAATATCCTACATAATATTATGGTGGATTAGGAACTGGTCTAGCCTCTTCACAAACCCATCTATCCCACTCCAGTTATTTCTCCAAGTTGGGTTCAAGACGAATGGTTCAACATCTACAAGACCTGCCAATTCAGATTTGTCGAGGAAAAAGTTAGCTAAAACATCTTCCCTAGTAGAATTTCCCCATATTTCCTCCCCACTAGTGGTTAGATTCAAATCACCCTCGATTACGAGGGAATCAAAATGAAAGAAGGATAAACCAAAGATATGTTTCTAATATTATTACCTTCTCATGTAAGGACCACAAATATTAATCAAAGAGAAATAGTGATCTAGTTCTTTTCTAAACAATTCGGTGTAAAAGTAAGAAGAAATAGAGAAGCAATTTCGCAAAAAGAAAATAGAGGAGAAGCCAATTAAGGAAGAATCGTGTCTAGATATTGACTAGGGTATCCTTGAGATCATCTATCCCCAATCCCTCAAAAGGTCATGGTTTCTTTGCTATAACAAGAGAATGCAAGTTGTAAGGTTCCCTTCATAGGGAAGAAGAAGTGGAATATGACGAACGTTTTTTGACCTACCTGGAACGTGTAAAAGATAGAAATATATGTCCTTAGACATGTCCACCCCTAGAGGAATATCTCCCCAATAAGAAACATAACTAGACTTAGAACCCCACCCCTAAAAATTCTTAGGATCTATCACTTCCATACGATTAGGCTCACCCATACCTAAGAGCTCAAGCAAAGAATCTTGTAATTGAACATGAAACGAATGAGGCTTACCCATGATTTGTTTTAGTTGTGCACTTTCCTTCCAAAGGGATTCAATATTGTTCCACTGAGATGGTGATAGGTATAAATCATTACCAAAAAGTTCCACAAAAGAAAGAGTAACTATATTGCACATATTTTCTTTCGCAAGCTGTCCTGAAAGGTCCCCCACCAGAATATCCTAGAGAGGGACCGAAGATTCCTTCATAGAGATATGACGAGGGAAACCACTATTGACCTTTTAATTTGGGAGTGGGGGTGCCAGCTTCAAGCCATTATCTTCTAAGATCTATTGGAGTTTGAACCCTCCTCTGTTGATTGCAAAGATCCCTCCCTATTAATTGTGGACTGAAAAATCAGCTCACAATCCTTCATTATGTGGCCAGCCTTATGGCATCGAGCACAATGGAAGGGAATGTTTATATAGTCTAGATCCCAAGAGTAGGATCGGTCATTGATAACAATATCTATATATTCTTATAAACCATTTCGAGGGTCTAAAGAAACCACAATCTAAGCAATTTTGTGCACACCGCTAGACTTATAATGAACATCCAAGGAGATGAAAGTTCCCAAGACCTCCTCGATAACCCTTAGGTCACCATCCTTCCAAATCTCAATGGGAAAATTAGGTAATTTTACCCATGTAGTCCATCTTGACAGAGACTCATATTCAACATTGAATAATTGGTTCCATGGCTTGGCACATAAGTGGTGTCTGCCCAGATACCAATGAATAGAAAGGATTTTTGAGGCATCCTCCTTGGCTTAAAAAATAAACTCAATCCAACCATGCAACAAGAGATGGAAAATTGGAGTGTAACCAAGCATAGGGACCCAATTCCTCTCCAGCCATGAACTCGTAGAGGCAACTTACATGATTTTTCCACAACATTTTCCCACAATTACAAATCTGTCCAACTCTATGATCTAGGTCACCCGCAGATCTTCACCTATCACCAACAACACCCCACTACCCCAAGACTTTGCTAGTTTTTGTACCTGCTCTGAATTTCCTGGCAATTGACCCAGATCCCCTCCTTGAAGTTTTTCCTCCATAGTTTTACTTCTAATAAAACCCTAAACCGATCCACTCGCAAGAAACTTCTCAGGCTCCACACCCTATGAAGAAGATGATTCACCGAGCACCATACTAGTTGAAACATAATGATGTGAGAAACTCCCATCCAAACCTACATTTAAGGCTGAAGGGCAAAAATCCCCATGAATCCATCCGGGTCTATGAGAAGAGTCCCCTTGGAGATCACCAGATCTATCTAGAAAAACTTGATAAGAGTGATTTATAGTACATAGAGCTCTTGGATCCACTTCTCGAGCCCCTGAACTTATGCCTCTGACTTAAGGACAAAGGAATGCTAAATGATCATATTTGAGAATATCTGATCTTTGGATAATGTGTCTTTTGAATAATCAACCTGTTAGATTTTACCGCATCTCGGGTCTGGTCTATTATTTCTACAGATATAGGCAAATTTACCCAATTTGAACTGTAAACATAAACACATTGAGATGCCTAACCATTTAACATAATGGAATATAAGAAGTAGTAATAAGATCATACACAAGTACACAAGAATCTTAGGCCCAAAATAATGTTATTAAACCCAGAACCAATGGGATCTCATACTAGGGGCAATGGCCCAATTTACATAACATAACATACCAAAAACACTTAGAACATATTGCAGAAACCCTCCTTTGTTTTTGTGCCAATGTTGTTGTCCAAACCTAGTCCAAGGAAGATAATTTAAGGGAATGTTGTAACACACATGTCAAAACCCTCAATATATTTTTCTATTCGTTTAGAATGACCCTCAGAGATTTCCCTCAATCTTCCCTCCAAGTTGTTCCAGAGACTGTCCCAACACTATTGCACAAGCTCGCCAAAGTTCCCAAAACTCACTATTGTTCCAACTCTCAAAAATCTGTTGTAATGGTGGTTGTTACAACCCTTAAGGCTGCCAATAAATCCACTGTTGGGATACTATATCGACCTACTAATCATGGTTGTAACAACCCTGAGTACAACCCTCATTAATTATTGTATAAGCATGCCACTCTTGTTGTCAGAGGATCCTAGATGTGTCCAAGACCTATTGTACCCTTTCCTCCCTACGTCGAACTTATTCCCAGCTGCCACAACCCTTAAACAAATCTATGGAAGCCTACTTAGGACCTACGACTATCCTAGGTAACTAGTTCGAGTCACCTAAACCCTAGTCACAACAATTTACCAGTAGGACGAGCCTTCCTATGGACTATGGATGGCCTCAATCAATAGGTTGAGTCCTCCTATAGCTACGACTATTCTCTCTCATGTTGGTCGTGCATTCTCCTCAACTAAACCTACCCAAAACAAGAACTCAACAGCAGATCAAACCCTCACATCTAAGGCTCCAACGTTGGTTGTAATAGAAAATTAGAACTAAGATAAGATACCTCTCCTCTCCTGAAATCGCATGGTTGAGGTCACCAAGGATTCTCACCAAGAATCCTCTACAAAATGATTTGTCACATCATCCTATCTCATTTATATACAACTATTAAGGGTGAGTGAGAAATCCCCTAACCAAAGTCAACATCAAATTAGGCTTTTTTACTCACACATGTGGGTGTGAAGCCCCAACACAAGCCCACGTAGCCACACACCAAGCCCATGAAGCCCCAACTCAAATCTAAGGGGGATTTCTCCAAACTAAAAGTCCATCATGCAGCGAACGACGATACCCAAGTGCCTAGAACCTAGGCCACTAGTGGGAATGCCTACCAATGCTACAAAAGCATCAACACAACCAGGGGCATATAACTGTCCATCTATATTTATCATAATTATTTGTCATAATTTTATTTGGAAATATTTACCTACATATAAATCTCACCTTTGTTAAGATATTGATATCTTAACAAAGGTGAGATTTATATGTAGTTAAATATTTCCAAATAGAATTATGACAAATAATTTTCCTTGACTTTTATACATCCAACTCAATGATTATCGTTTGACCCAGTTTCTTGAAATTTTATTGGTTTTTGAATTCCAACTCATCAACATGGATTTTTCTTATGAGTCCCATTTTAGACCCCAAATTTACTTTAATTGAATTAGAAGGACCAAACCTGAAAGTGAGACTAGAGATGCCACAAATCCCAACTTCCCCTGTTCCCCCAACCTTTTGCCATTTCCTACTTTGCACGTTAACTTATTGAACCTTCATCCTTGCTCCATGCATATGACGTTGTGCATGGTGGGATTAATGGTTGAGTCATGACAAGTGTTGTTGATTGAGTAAGAGGTATTTGCAATGAGAGCTCATGTCTTGTCTACCATCCAAATCACCATTCTGTACATGATCAAGCCCACACAAGAGTGTCTTCGAGCATCACATGGGGCTTATCTTGTTTGTCTACACAAACACTCCATCCGGGAAAAAACTAATTAAGGCGTTGTCAACAAATTAGAATCGTCATTTAGGTTGGAGAGGGGAGATAGTGAGGGCTAATGTTTAGAAGTGTTTTGTAAACATGTTTTTCATTATAAGGGATAAGGATGATTCATGGAAGTGCCTTTTGTTTATTTATCACCTACTTGATTCTCTCTTAAGAAAAGAAATACAAACTTCATGCTAGAGCTGCTCAATTTCTTGGCTTTGTTAGCACTTACTAGAGATATATTGGATTTGCCTTTGTGTGCATTGATGATGAAAGACTTCTCATCCTTGATCAGATGGAACTAGTTTTCTCTCCTCCTAAAGATTGCATCCCTTATATACATGTAGGTGTTAGAGACTCTGAAAAAGCATCAGCTACCGCCTAACCTTAAAAAATGAAATATTTCTTAGCAGTAATTGGTGTATTTATAGTATATGATTGGTGGAGGGGAACTCAAGATAGATCATGCAAATATGGAAGTCATCCTCTCAAGTGGCAAATTCCTAATAATTTTGTTGAAGTTAGGATCTTCTTTGGGGTAGCATAGTACCTATGTAATTTCATAGTATCCTTTTCATTTATAGATGGGCCACTTCATGCCAGAAAAACCACTGGTGAAATAATCAACAAAAATATTTTGATGAGTTGTAATGGAACATCAATCAAGCACTAGTTCTTGCATCGCCTAACTTGCAAAATCCTTTCAAAGTGGAGATGAGTGCAAGTGGATATTGATATGGATTTTATGAGCAGAACGAAATGAATATAGATTATTAAAAGATGCTTAACATAGAATAACATAGATACAATAAAACTAGTTTTCTATTCAACAAGGAAATAAGCTGAAACTGTAAAATGCAGCGGAAAACAAGCTTGCTCGAATGGTGACGGCTTATCTTTGAGAAGAGATGTGACAGTTGCGCTCATTCACGAGAAGATGATTACAATGAGGATCTGAAGGCCTTTTTACAATAAACAGTAATGTCAAAAACCATAGACATCCAAAAACCTAACCCTAGGAGATGAAGCGCCAAAAGTCATGTGGGGCCCGTTTGGGTAAGTTAGTACATCAACTTCCTCGGGTCGTAACTTTTGCATATGATATCCGTTTTAAGCACATGATAGCCCATTGGAAAGGTATCATTGATGAGATTCATTTTGGGGGCTCAATAAAAGCCTTCAAATATCATTGAGAACCTCTATCCCAAAAAAACTTCATTTAGGCCCTCAAAATGGCCCTAGAAGTTAAAAACTGTTAAAAATAGTAAATTGCCAAAATTGCTAGAAAATTGTTTTGAGCGAGTTGGAAAAGGTGGGTGGACACCGATATCCACCTAGATAAATCCTCCCTCCTTAGGAAGCAATGGTATCCATTGCATTGAGTTCCCCCATCATATTAGGAAATTTCTGTTGAATTTGGCCCTGGGTGAGCCACTTGCCTTGGTGCAGGAGTTGCCCTGCTTTGACGACTCAATAAAGTTGGATCCTTTGTTGTCAAGTGCCCTTGATCTGTGTTTCCAAAATCTGATCATTGGATTCTTATTTTATGCATTCGGGGTTGAGCTCTTTTGGTTTCAACTGCTTTGCTATCTCTGAGGTGTCCAATAATGGTGGGAAATATGGCTGAAGGAGAGCCACGTTGAAGACTGGGTGCAAGCCAAGGAAAGGGGGAATGTTGAGATCAAAAAAATTGTCACCCATAGCCTTGGTGATGGTGTACGTCCCATAACGGAGTGGGTGAAGCTTCCGATGGGGCCCTCTAAGGAATTCTTTCTGCAAGTGAAATGAAACTTTGTCTCCCACCTGAAAATTATGTGGCACTCGATGTTGATCATGGCGTTGCTTGTACTTGGCATTAAACTTATGTAGAATATCCAGAACCTATTGGCAGATGTGGTGGATCTTCTCAATGAACGGGGTGGATTTGTCAACTTCTGGTGGAGCATGGGACGAGTTGGTCAAGGTGGTCACTAGGGGTAGTGCAACATCCATGGGGCCCAATGGTTGGAATCCCAACCCCACCTGAAAGGGGTTGTGGCCAGTTCAGATATGTGAGGCTCAGTTGTAGCTATTCTAGACATAGGGAAGACTCTCATCCCATGTGCGAGGGTGTTTTTAATTGTACATGCGTAAGATATGTACAATCATCTGATTGACAACGTCAGTTTGGCCATCTGTCTGGGGGTGGAAGGCAGTGGATTTGGTGAGCTTGGTATCCATCAGTGACCAGAGGCTTGACCAAAATGTACAGAGGAACCAATTGTCACGGTCTGAGATAATGTTTTGTGGGATCCCAAAATGTACCCATACATGTTCAAAGAAGATATTGGTAGTGGTTTCTACTGTGATTTTCTTCTTGCAGGCGGCTAGAATCTCCATATTGGAAAAGCGATTAGCAACCACAAAAACACAATCATTTCCCCTCTTGGTGGATGGGAGGCCCGACATGTATTCCATTGATATGGATTCCCATGGCATGTTAGGAGTAGGAACACAAGTGTACAGACCCTGTTTCTTAGTGGTCGGTTTGGCAATAGCGCACACGATGCAAGACCTGATATACTTGCCGAAATCACGTTAAAATTTCGGCCAATAGAAATGTTTCTGCAGCATTTCCACTGTCTTTTCAATGCCAAAGTGTCCTGCCACCCGAATGTATTGAGCTTCCCAAATTAGCTTCGTGCGCTCACTTGATGGAACACAGAGATGTCCCAGACGACACAACAACCCATCTTGAAGATGGAAATTAGCGACCACTGAGTTGGCGCCCAACATTTGGTAGGTGGCGGAGAACTCATGGTATGTCTCATAGAGGTGGGGCCATCTGAAGGTCTCATGGCCGCAAGAGTCTAGCACTGTGGTGAGTGTCACAACTGGAGGTCAGCTAAGGTAATCAACAACTCGGTTGGTACTTCATGTTTTATACTTGATGTTGAGGTGGAACTGTTGTAAGTATGTGGACCACTTGTGATGACGATCATTTTGCAATTTTCCTTGGGTCTGCATGAACTGTAGTTGCTTATGATCAGTGTGGATGATTGTCTCCTTCCCAAGAATGTAATGTCTCCATTGGCGGCAGGCTTTCATAATGGATTACATTTATTTGTCATAAGTAGGGTACTTACGGACAACATCTGATAGTGTCTCACTATGATATGCCATGGGGTGGTCGTGTTGAGTGAGAACGACGCCCACAACATAGTCTGAAGCATTTGTCTCAATCTTAAAGGGATGTTGCAGGTCTGGTAATGAAAGTGTTGGGGATGAGAACAAATGCTTCTTCAAGTCATCGAAGGCTTGTTGTTGGGATAGGCCCCACAAATTTTTTTCCTTACCGCCACCCCTGGTTACTTGGTTGAAGGCCCATGCGATATGAGAGAATCCCAACATGAACCTGCGATAGAAATTGGCAAGGCCCAAGAAGCTCTGAAGTTTAGTGAGAGTGGTTGGGGTTGGCCAGTCACGGATGACCTAGATTTTGTTTGGATCCACATGCACACCATGTCGATCAACGATGTAGCCTAAGTAATGGACCCTATCCATGCCGAAGGAGCATTTTTCCAAGTTTTCATATAGTTTGTGTTGCCACAGGGTGTGCAGAACCTATTGAATATGCTGCAAGTGTTCCACCCAAGTCTTGTTGTATATGAGGATGTCATCTAGATACACCACTAAAAAAGTATTGGTGAAAGGTCATAGGATATCGTCCATCATCCTCATAAAAGTTGTTGGAGCATTTTTCAAACCAAAGGGCATGACCATCCATTCAAAAAGACCTTATTTTGACTTGAAGGCGGTCTTCCATACATTTGTATGTTCTATTGGGACCTTGTGGTAGACAAACTTCAGATCAACCTTACTGAAGTATTTTCCCCCATGAGCTGATCAAGGAGGTCGTCAATTCGGGGAATTAGGTACCGGTTTCAGACTGTGATTTTATTCAGGGCCCGGTAATCAATGTAGAGTGGTCAGGTCCTATCTTTCTTTTGCACCAACACGATTGGGCTCCCACAAGGTGATGAGCTGGGACGTATGTGACCCTTGTGGAGCAGTTCTTGGATCTGCTTCTTGATCTCCTCATTTTCTAACAGAGAGAGGCAGTAGACTGACCCATTGGGTAGCGATGCACTTGGGGTTAGATCGATGGGATGCTTGACCTGGCAGTGCAGAGGTACCCGAGTAGGAGAGGAGAAGATATCTAAGTATTCTTCCACAACCTTATCCACTTTCTTTTGTTGTGTGGAGAGATCGACCTCGGAGGCCCTGGATGTGGCTGTGATCTTTCGCTCACTCTGAGAGCGAATCACAAAGAAGACAAATTTCTCGGTCTGAGAGATGACCTTTCTAAATTGCTTGCTAGAGATCAAGGAAATAACACTAGGAGGGACTTCCTCGGGTATCCTATACAATTTCCTGTTAAAAGTAATAATAACATTACGAGGCTAGACTCATATATAGCATGATGTTTCCATAAATAAGGTTGTCCCAAAATAACATTACAAACTTAGAGAGGAGAAACATCACACAATACCTCGTCTTTGAAGGGCTTGATGTCGTACGATAGTCGACACTGTTGGTTGATGCAGAGATCGCTTCCTTGGCGAAGACATCCAATGGTGTAGGGTTGTGGGTGCGACATTATCGGCAGGGCCAACTGCTTGACGACCTCTACTAAGATGAGTTTTTTTTGGTTACCGCTATCGATGATGAAGTGTAGTGGGGTGCCTTTTACCCACATATGTGAATGGAAGAGGTGCTTGCCTTCTTCTGGCTCGTCTGGTTCACCAGGTTGGAGCTTGGTGGTAGCAACGATGGCACTGGGTTCCATGTTAATGATCCATCTTCCCATTTTTGGTTCTGACTCAGAGTCAAAACCTGCATCATATTCAGAGGCTTTCACGTTGGCCACAAACGACTGTTTTGAGCGATAGTCAGCAGTGTTATGCCAAGGGCTCTTATGGAAGTCGCACCATTTCCCGATATCTTTTTTTTCTTTCTGGTATCCTTCTTTGCTTGTTGCTTGGACTGATTGTCCTCATACTTTCCTTCTTTTCTCTGTCCTTTTCTCTAAGGGTTGGGGCCACCCCTTCCTGGATTTTGCTGTGAGGGGTTCCCAGGCCCAAATTGTCGCGTCTTTTGTTTGATCTTCTGCTCAATTTTGACGACATATCGGTAGGCCATGCCCAAGGACGAGATGTCCAAAAATTCCATTTTGGTCTGGATGTATCTATGCAGATCACTGAGATACTTGAGCACTAGATGTCTCTCTGAATCTTTGATACCCATCTTGGTGCACAAGGTATGGAAGATATTCGTGAACTCTGGCACTACTTGGTCTCTTTCTTGCCGTAGTGTGGTCCATTTGGTATACAATTCATCATAACTTCTGACAGGGTAGTATTGTTCCTTAATAGAATCCCTGAAGGATTCCCAGGTGGCAACAACTGTAAATAATGAGGGTTCCTCTGTTTCCTTTTGCTCATGGAAATTTTCCCACCAATCTTTGACATGGGGAACGACTTTGAGGAGTGTAAAAGTAATATATTCTCTATTCAAAAATTTATGGATAGAAAAATACCCTTCTAGTAGATTCAACCACTTCTCTACAACATCCGTGTCTATATAACCTTCAAATATAGGAATATCGAAGTTGATTTGTACCTTGAAGGGGGTGGTGCCTCCGCTCAAGGAAGATGTGTCACATGTTGGTAGCCACATAAGGATTTGCACAAAACTATCCATCATCTCGTTCCTTTGTTGCGTGAGGGATTCCTCAAGAAACATTTTGAAAGGATCTCCTGTCCTGTCATCTTTCTTTTCTCCTTCCATGAGAGGTCTCTTGGGCATGCGAGAAAATTTTTCCTCAAGAGAAACAAGCTCGAGACCCAATTTCTTTGTACCCTGACCTCATTGGGTACATGCATTAATACGACAAGGAACAAACCGCTCTGATACCACTGATCCGGATTTTATGAGTAGAGTGAAATGAATATAAATTATTAAAAGATTATTAACACAAAATAATAGAGATACAGTAAAACTTTTTTTCTATTCAACAAGGAAATAAGTTGAAATTGTAAAATGCAGCGGAAAACAAGCTTGTTGGAATGGTGGCGGCTTATCTCTGAGAAGAGATGTGACGGCTGCACTCATTCGCAAGAAGATGATTATAATGAGGCTCTAAAGGAATTTTTACAATAAAAATGAATGTCAAAAACCCTAGACATCCAAAAACCTAACCCCAGGAGATGAAGCACCAAAAGTTATGTGGGCCCCGTTTGGGTAAGTTAGTACATCAACTTCCCGGGGTCGTAACCTTTGCATACGATCTTTGTTTTAGGCGCATGATAGCTTGTTGGAAAGGCATCGTCGAGAATATTAATTTTGGAGGCTCAATCAAAGCCTTCAATTATGATTGAGAAGATAGATCCCTAAAAACCTTCATTTAGGCCCTCAAAATGGCCCCGGAAGTTAAAAACTGCTAAAAATAGTAAATTGCCAGAAAATTGTTTTGAGCGAGTTGGACAAGGTGGGTGGCCACCGATATCCACCTGGATCAGATATGTTATGGGAATGTTCTTGATGCAGGGATGTAAGTTGATATGCTATCATTCTGAAATGTTTCATGGTGGAGTCCTAAACTACCCTACATATGATAAGGAACTCTATGCCCTAGTTCAAGTTGTTAACAAGTGGAAGCACTATCTAATTGGAAATGAAACTATTATCCACATTGATCACTAAACATTGTAGTATTTGTATGCCCATAGTGAGCTTCAACAAACTAGACACTACAAGTGGATGTGGTTTTTGTAGCAATTTCATCTAGTCATTAAATATAAGAGGACATCACTAAAAAGTTGGAAAAAATGCTTTCAAGTCCACCCACATCCAAGATTATAAATTTGGGAACACTGATGCACATGGAGCCTTTTACCCATGATGCATACAAAGAGGCATACACAAACTATGGTGACTTTAAAGAGGTGTTTCAACAACTACAGGGCCAAATTTGTATAGAATAAGGTGACGATAAGGCTGAATATCATCTCCATAATGGGTTGCTCTACAAGCTAGACAAACTTTGTGTCCCTAAAGGTGAAAGATTGTATCTTATTAGAGAGGCTCACACCTTCAATGTTGTAGGAAATTTTGGTGTTAGGAGGATATTTTCCAACTTACAGGGGTATGTGTATTAGCCCAAAATGAGAGAAGATATAACTTAGTTTATTAGAGGATGCATACTTTGTTGTACCAACAAGCCTAGTAATATAAAGCAAGGTTTATACTATCCCTTACATATACCCACTAGACCTTGGGATAACATATACATAGATATTTTGGGTTGTTTTCTAACCACCAAGAAGAGAGATGATTATCTGTTTATGGTAGCTGACATGTTCAACAAGATGTGCATTCTTATGCCTTAAAAAAACACCATCAAAGGACAAGAAGTGGAAATCATCTTCTTTGAACAGATCTGGGTGCACTTTGAGATACCAAGGAACATCATCTGATATAGGGATACCAAATTTCTCAGTTCCTTTTGGACTACACTTTGGGAGAATATGGACACCAAGATGAAGAGATCTCTAGCTTTCCATACATAGATATATGGGTAGACAGAAGTAGTCAACAAGACATTGGTTCAACATTTGAGGGGTTGCAATTGGAAGAATCCAAAGACATAGGATGCAAATTTGATTTATATTCAACACTCTTGTAGTAGAGTGGTCCACACTTCTACTAGTAAGTCCCCTTCTAAAACTTACTTTGGGTATTTTCCACCTTCACACTTGGATGTTGTATATGGATAGCAAGGATGAGTGAGGGAATACATCACATGAGATGCATTAAAATCATAAAAAAATGTTGACAAGATTAGGAAAATCCATTTGCAAGTATATTAGATATTGAATAAGTCACAGGAAAAGTACAAAGCTTGACATGATTAATATAAAATTGAGATAACATTTAAGATGGGAGACAGAGATTGGTTGCATATGAATAAAGAAATGTTATAGGGTCCTAGTAAGAAGATCAAAGCTCTATGGTATGGTCATTTTGAAGTATTGGAGAAGGTGGGTGATAATTCCTACAAACTAAGTCTACCCCCATATATGTGCATTTACTCAGTAGTGAATGTGGAAAATATGAAACTCTATTAGCCTTCCATGTTGGATCAAGAAACAATGGATCAGGTCCTACCTTCTTCTTTTTTTCCCAAGGAAACCCTCATAGAAAACCCTTTAAGTATCTCCCTATGATCCATGGATGGTAAACATGGTAAACTGTTGGCCCTAGTTACATAGCCTAATCATGAGAGTCGAAATCGTGACCTCCCCAACTCTAGGGGAAGAGATAAGAGGTCTTATGTTTGACTCATGATCACTTGCGATAACCCTTGGGGCTAGATCAGGTCCTATGTACCATAGAGGACTTAGCACCATAAGATCAGGTAGAGTTGGTAGAAAATATAGTTATGTAAAATAAGTCCAGAACTACTAGACGTGGGTAGCATGAACTTTTGTAGATAAGGTTGAAAGGATAACTTCCAATCAAGGCCAAATGGTATTATTGTGTCAAGAGAAAGCTAGCGTACTGGACCAACATGTTTCAAAGATACCCTTCATAGAACATTAACAATTAAACAAGGATTGAAGAAGATATTAGTAGTTTTCCATTTCCTGATATTTATCTTTCATGGGATCAATTCCCCCTTGAATGAATTTACTATAATATATGGATTTGAGCATGTCTAGGAATAAGGGAGAATGGTACTTTACTAACATTATTACTAGTATTATATATTGGATTATCCATAACATTACCCTACCTCCCTGAACTCCCCTCAATGCCTAAGACAACAATGGGAATTGAGGGGAGGGGAGGGAAGGAGCTAGGGGTGGTAGTGGGGCGGGGGATCCCATAATTTCCCCTCCTCCCCAACTCCCATTTCCTTTGATTTTCAAAGGAGATGGTAGGGGGAGGGGTTTTGGGAATCACCTCTCCTCCCCCAATTTGTTTTCTCAATTTTTTCTTTTTTAATGTTGTTCTTTCTTTTTTTTCCTAATGTTTTGTTGTGTTTTTTATTATTATTATTTAAATATATATATATATATATATATTATTTTTAAAATCATAGTTATGAATAGATTTTTATTTTATTATTGTTTTACTCTGTTGTTGTTGGTTTTTTTTGTAAGTTAGAATCTTATATTACCTTCATAACACTAAGTGCCAAATACATGTCATCTGACCTGGTTCCTGGACTGCCAAAAATGGAAACCAACTCCAGCACCAGATCCCATATATCTTTAAATGTCTACCATGGGGGCCAAAAGTAAAATATCTAGTTTTACCAGAGTGGCTACAGAGAAAGCATAGATATAAAACATTATTGAAAACTATAGAAACAAAATTAAAACATAAGTAATAATCACAACAGGATTGTTGAATTAAACATCAGACTGACCGCTACTGCGACCGTCACAAGGAGGAACTGGCCAGGCTGGAGCAAAAGCACATCAGTGTCGACATCTGGAAAATGTTGGTAGGGATGTTGGCCATATAGAGAATTGAAGAGCTCTGCTAGCTTGTGGTCCATTATCTCCTGGCAAAAATGTTGTTCCGCGATGTCCCTATGAAGTTAAAAAATTAACTGGACCTGGTCATCAGAGAACCGATGAGGATAATTCTCTTCTCTTATCCCACTGGAGTTTTCCTTTGGAAACTACGAGTTGTTTCTCATATTATTTATGTGAGCCAAAGGAATAGGAAACTCTAGTGGAGTACATCTCGATGGAGGCACAGCAGGGACCTCCACATTTTCCTTGTTATGAACTGTCAGAATTTCCTCTTCCACAATTGCATAGCCCCACACCTCCTCATATTGTTGGCTTGCCATAGAGGTCTGCTGAGAAGAATCAAAGAAACCGGGGGAACGGGATATAGATTTGCGATGACCTATAGAACTGCGAAAGGTTCCCAAACCCTTGCGAGGTTTACCTAGTTCACGAGGCATGGAGTGGAGAGGGAGAGGAAAAGATCAGAAGGGGAGCCAAAAGAAACTAGAAACACAAAAATAACAGAGAGAAGCAGAGTGTTTTCCAACAATGCTACTAGCGGGAGGGGTTATGGGCACGATAGACAACCAAGGTGAGATAAAATAGACCATAGCGAGGTTCGGAACCCATAAAATTTCTATTACAACACCATAAATGACATTCACCCCCATTGTACTAGAGTTTGCAATGCCAACCTATTGGGCCCCAACAACCCCCTTATTTTTTTTAATCAAAATCTAGGGTCCCTCGAAATTTTACTTGGATTCTTCGTTTGTTTCCCTTTGACTTTATTGGATTGGTATTGGTTTGCTTTGTTTCGAGGTTGGTTCGAGTTTATATTCTTTTCTTTTGTTTGGTTTGAATTTCATGAAATTTAAATGCCATTTTGTTTTGTTTTCTACAGAGTTTTAATGTTGATGGACGAGCTTCATAATTTGGGAGTTTTTATTACGACACATCGTTTCTATGACATTTGTTCACATTTGATCAAGTTTGAATGAGGGAGAGACGAACATAGAAATCTTAATTTAAACGAAAACCTTAATTTTTATAAACTTTTACTTTCATTTAAATTATAATTATGTTTTCTCCTTTTGATCATTAACAATCATTTTCACAAAATCATTTGGTAGGTTTAATTAATTAAATTATTTTGATAGTTTACATCTCATTTCAAAATAAAAATAAAAAATAAAAAAAAAGAATTATCTATCATTTGTTTGATTTTGTGAAAACCCAAAATCAATATTTTCTCCTCTCCATCAACTTGAAGCTTCTAGAATTTTAAGATCATATTTGAAAGGAAAATATAAACAATGTTTGTTTAGAACTAATAGTTAGTTTAAGTTCATTTTTTATTTTGTTTTATTCATAATTTTTAGGTTATTAATTTAGGTTTATTTTTGTTTCACAGGTTTCTATTATTAGTTATTTGGTATGGATCTGATCATGGCTTGATTTTATTATCTAAATACGTTCAAGATTATTGATCCAAAAATAATATTGGATTGCTGCAAATAAATTTATGAGCAACAACAGATAAAATTTGGAAATGCGTCAAGAACAAAAATACGATTTTGTGGGACTGATTGCAGCCAAACCGTGAGGAATCTGAAGAAACGGTTGAAAACTCATTTCCAAAATGGACCCATTTAGTTTACATGCGAGAATTTTCCCAAACAAATGCACGATTGGAGAGATATTTGTGTCTCTTTATGAGACAAATTTTAGGTGGCGAAAATTATTAGTGACATCCAGACTGTTCATTCATTGTATAAATATATGAGAAAGTTCAAAGCCAAGGAGATGCAAGAAATTGAGAGGAGGATTTTTATCCTTTCTCTTTTGTATATTATTTATTTTGTAAACTTTTTTTCTTTTCAAATGGAGTAACGGATGGTTGGAATCTTTGGGAGAATGGACAAGTATTTTCAAAGAAGAATATGGAATTCCAGGTTGCTTAATGACTTTTGTCCTGTGAATAAAATGGTTTTATTTTCATTATAATATCTTCATATTCTTTGAATAATTGATTATGCATTGATTTAAATTAGTTTTAGTCTCTTTTATCAATACATGGTTAATTGATATCATTTATATATTAATTTTTTCAATCTTTAAGAGTCTATTATCCCAAAAGTTCTTCGTGGACCGTATGATGAACATATTTTGTTGAAACTACATGAGAAAACAGTTTACTCTTTGGCTTTCGTCCTGTGTAGACTTTGCAGTGTTTTTTCATTGTCTTCTCATGTAATTTCTTGATGTGAAATGTTGTTTGTGTCGAATTAGCTTTAGTCAGTTCTGCACATAATATTTTATATCATGTTTTTCTTTATGTTGTTCATTATCTTTTGGTTTAGTTTATATCTGTGACTGATCATCTATTCAAGTATTTTGAGTTTACATTTGATGCTAGATAGTTGGTAACACCATTCCTGAGAATTGGAATTTTTTTCATTTTCAGGTATTGGACATTTCAAGGTCACAAGATATATAATTATTTGTCTTTCTGTTGTTATAAACTCACTCCAAAATATGAAGCGCTTCCTTGAATTTCTTCAGGAAGTATTATGCTTGATTTTGTCATAGGTTTACACTTGACATAGGTTAAGAGGAGCTCATACAAATACAGAGAGATGAATTTAGCTTAGTATTGTTGATCAGTGAGAGGTTAGTAGGTGCATTGCTTTCTTTTATTCATATTTGTTTATATATGAATGAGACGATGATTGCAGTAATTAGCTTTGACTGTTTCTATGTTATTGTTTCAATTGTATTTGCTTAGTATTTATTAGTTTAAAATCTTTAAACATTAAAAAACAAAAAGATTTTTGTTCTTACTTTATCTTATTTTTAAACATTATTATGAACATTCACTTTCGCAAGATTTCAAGTAAACCTTGTAAACTGTATATAGATTGTTTATAATCATTTGTATATTCACATTTCTTTTTAATAAACATTAGTAAGTAATATATCATTTGTTAGAATCATAGATTTAGATTAGTTTATTTCTTTTACTATTTTTAGGACTTTAGTTGGCTAACGGAGCCATTAAACTCGTCGGGTCATTTCATTCCAAACGGCTTGGTTTATTTAGACAACCCCGGTCTGAATTTGACCTTCCAGTTGACGGTGTGTCACTTACGCTCGCCAACACAGCTATGAATGAGACTTGTGACATTATAGTAAGCATGAGAGAAAGGCCACATAGGTGAAAGACGGAGTAAATGATCAACCTCGAGCGAGGAGACAAGAGCTTGGAGGCTACACCGGTAGCCAGATGGTGCATTGTCATATTGAACTAGGTGTCACCCCATCCAGGGCCTTTGTTGTTGTTTTTTCAAAATGATTTAACATGGTAATTTTTTTTTAACTTTTGTTTTTGAAATTTGAATATGTATTTTCCTCTTTTCCAAATTTTGCTTTTTGTTTTTATTTTTTTTTT
>ML781790.1:423981-437346 GCA_009831015.1 Picea engelmannii | reverse complement strand
GTGGAAGAGGAGGTGAATTTTAGTCTCTTATACAATGAAGGGTCATTAAGTTCTGCTTCTCCAGCAAACAGGAGTCCTATCCAAAATTCAAGGTCTTATCCTAAAAGTTCACGAACTGGTCAACCAGAAACAATGCTCAAAAGTCTTGCAAGTGGCTTGCGTGTGATCTCCCCTGTGTGTAAGTTGCAATATATAGTTATCTATGGTTATTGTAGGGAAGATGGTAAAATGCTGGGCTGGATAATTATATGTATTTATACATTCTTCTTAGATAAGTGCATCCTCTAATTGATCCGGTATTCATCTTTCAGGTCAAACATCAGACTGTGGAGCTTCCCATGGTAACATGTCAATTGAAATGCCTAAATATAGAATGAGCAATAGGAAGCGTTGCCTTTCAGATCTTGTCCACTCAATTCCATCATTGCAACAAATAGCAGCTCATGGAGAAAGTCAGAAGAAAAGGAAGACTGTGTGTGAATCAGGAAACCCTCAACCTATTAGTGATGAGTTAAATACTCAAGGCAGTTTGGGGAAGTTTGTAGGCCGCTCATATGGGGATATTTTCATGGAAGCTAATCATGGGAAGGCACCTTCTAGGATATATACTTCAGTTCTTCTTCAAGTGGTTAGGCGATGTTTTCTGTTTATTAAGCATGACTGTCTTACAAGCCAAATGGCAGCTCTTGGCATTCCATACATTGAAGATACGAATTTCCGAAAGCCCTCTTTAGACTTTTGGTTTCAACTGCCTTTGTGTAGAGAGAATGCATGGGAAAATATTGGCTTATTGCTTGTTAATCCTGGCAGCACCTACTGGGATGTCAAAGTAAATGATGATCATTTCAGGGATTTGTGGGAACTTCATAAAGGTAAAACTGGGACCCCATGGGGTTCTGGTGTGCGAATTGCTAATACTTCAGATGTAGATTCTCATATTCAGTATGGTCCTGAGGGTGTAGTCTTGAGTTATAGGACTCTGCAGGAAAACAGTATCCAGAAATTGGTGGCAGATCTACAAAGGCTCTCAAATGCACGGTCATTTGCCATGGGCATGAGAAGATTGCTGGGAGTGAAACCAGATGAGAAAATTGATACAGGAAAGGAGAATTGCAACACGAAAACACAGAATCCAATGAAAATAGGTGCAGTCGAAGGAAGGGATAGGATGTGGCGACTTATCGGGAAAGGATTTAGGATAGAAGCAGTAGGCCTTATGAGTATATGGTTCAGTTATTTTGAGTCGACGCCAGGAAGTATTGCACGTTTTGTTGTTGAATGGGAGACAGGCAAAGAAGGTTGCACAATGCATGTTTTTCCTAATCAGTTATGGCCCCACACCAAGGTAATATCTCTTTCTTATTGTTTTTGTTGTAAAGCGCAATACCCATATTGAATTAACCACATCTTGTATTGAGAATGAACATAGATTATTTTTTCCAGTACTACCAAATTAGTCATGGATTAGCCTCAAGTAAGTCACTTGGTCATATTTGTCTTTAACCTGTATTCGATAGAAGTGTTAATTTGAAGTTGTATTATCATACTGTGATGATATGCTTTTTATAAACTTATAAAGTGGTCGTGAGTTAAGTTATGAGGACTGGTGAAGTCATTAGGATGTCATAGTTTGGAAGGCTTGATTAGTTAAGTGAACAATTGTTTCCCAATAGTCGTTTACATTCTCTATTTGTCTAAAGAGACCTCATTTATTTATTAAAGAAATCGTTATGACTGGAGGTATTTTCTTTGTATATTGTGCGTCACCTCCATCTCTATTGATTTTTTTACATATTGTATAGCCCGAGTTGAATAAGGATATTTCACGATAATTATTGCATTCTGCGAATGATGCTATGATCATTTCTTTCCTTCCTATGATTTTTTGAGGTCACGTGCAGACATAATATTATTTCTTCATTAACTCTGTCTGGTTGTCAGTCCAATCTAGATTCTAGCCAGATCTGGTGGATTCCACTCTCAATAGTGATTTGTCTTCCATCATGTAGGCTTGTTTTTTTTTCAACATGGAGACGTTTGCCATGGAGGACCCATTTTTTAGCACAATAAAAGCACAAACCTTGAGCATGTGGTTGTCCAAAGCTGAGGAAGCACTTTTGTTGGGAAGTGGGACTACTTGACACAAACGGTTGTCAATTTTGAGTCCAGGGATTGAAGGCAGTTGAAGTTTGAGTTGTTTCACTTGAAGTTTATGTTCAATGCCTATGGTGTCTTGAATGTTGGCCATCATAGCCTAATTTTCTCTTATAATATTATGTTGCCTTGGAATCAAAGATATTATACTGGATAAGTTGAAAGTTTATGTTCAATGCCCATGGTGTCTTGAATGTTGGCCATCATAGCCTAATTTTCCCTTATAATATTATGTTGCCTTGGAATCAAAGATATTATACTGGATAAGTTGAAAGGTCTTCCCAAAAACAATGAGTAAGCTAGACATGATAAGTTGGTGCAGAGATGGTTTCAAACTATTGGGGAAATACTTCTAGTAATCGTATGTTGAAGTGGACATGCCAGTCCACAACGCACAACGGGAGAACACGTCTCTGGAGGGATTCGAACCTTGGTGGGGTATAGAAACACCTCCGCTTTACCAACCAACCAAGCGAATGTTAACATGAATAGTTAAGCGAATGTTAACTGATTTTGCAGAATCTTTAGCATCCTATTTAAGAAACACGTCTATTATAAAATTAGATATTTCAGCAAAAAATGCAAGATTTCAGGCAGAGGTTGAATTGTAAGGGTTTCAAAAATCCAGGTATGCACATGCAGGGAGTAGAATGGTTTGAAATACAATCATAAACTCTCCAATTTGAAAATAACTAACATAGATTAAGATGTGAGAAGGAAGATATAAGGAACCCAAGGAAGAATTTGAAAACATGACATGCTAAATTTGTGGAAAAGCAGAGGTGGAGATCAAGTAACATATCCTATTGTATTGTGATGCATCTAACCACATTAGGGAGGGAACAAAACTAGAGAACAATAGTTGGAAGGCAACATTTCAGGGGAGCCATATAGAGGACATGACAGATAGAGCTTCAAGGATGATGCACATTAGAGACAGGTTTTTGAAAGCCAACCTAACCTAGTTAGTAAACCCACCCTTGGGTTCAAACCAAGATGGCTCGTTCAAAATTTCTTTGTATCCGCATATTGGATCTTGGCCCGCCCTTACATTTCCTTTTCCCTCATCTCTTCAATGAAATTTTGCATTAGATGTAAGCCTTTTGCTCCTATAGGCCAGGTGGCCTTGTGTTCGTTCTATTCAAATTCTATTCTATTCAAGTGATATACATTGCTGGAGGCATGACATAATTGCATAAATTGAAAAAAGTACCATCCATAGTACAACTGCCAGCAGCACCAGCATCCATAGTACCATATACGAATTGGAATTCAAAATCGAATTTGGTTCAATTCGTAAAAATTTCAAATGCGAAAAATTTAATACAAATGCTTTTGGGAGCATAAATTCAAAATCCAGTAAGGCAGCACTAGCATTCATAGTACCATATACGAATTTGAATTCAAATTCCAATTTGGTTCAATACTTAAAAATGTCAAATGGGAAAAAATTAATACAAATGTTTTTGGGAGTATACATCACGAATACGAAAAAACATGCAAATTCCCCAAAAGTTTAGAAAATAAAAAATGTAGAATCGAGGGATTCAATACACAAAGGTATGTAGACGAGCACAACCGGTCTTAAATTTTTTTAATCCATTATACCTCTGTTTTTGAATGAACGTTGGTATGATCCTTGTTATGAGACTGAATGTCTGAACGTATTTGCTGGTTGGTATCCATGAGCAATCTTCAAGCAATAGAGGATATTAAGATTGTAATTGTTGACAAGGATCCGTCAGGAAGCTGCAAGGATACCATGAACCAAATCAATGGTATCCATAAGCTGAAATCATTGGTAGTAGGGACTGTCAATCGCTCTTACAAGAGCCGAAATCCTAATAATTTGGTATCTTGAGTATCATACAACTCGACTCCCAAGTATCAGTACAGACTTCACACTCACAGGGCAGGATGTGGCAAAAATAATATGCGTCGCTAAGGCTAAAAATACTAGTGGCACATGTTAGAATAACTAATCTCCTCGTTACTTTCCACCTCGTATGCTAGCTCACTGAGTTTAGTGGACTAAGATTCCAGTTCATCTTTTAGTCAGTTTCAGTTTACTGCAGATTAGTTTGAGATCCGTTGGATCCTTGTTGTACTTTCTGTAACCTATTTAATAGATAGACGGGTACTGAAACCCCAATCGATTCCTGCATCTTTGTTCTTGTTTATTGTTTCAGTTCTGCCTCTCTGACTTTTTCATGGTATCAGAGCAGGTTGTCTGGGTGTGACTCCCTCACGGGAGAGCCCAGGAAGATGAGATTCTGAAGATGATATCTTAAGTAGGATTAGCGTAGTAGTAGAAAGAGGTATAGAAAATAGTTGTGTGTTTAGTTCAGTGAAATTGGGCACACAATCTGAGTGTGGCCCTTGCGTTTGATTGAAGAAGAAGCTAAGTCAAAGCAGAAGCGGTCAAAATAGTAGAGGCCAATGGCAATGGGACGCCATCATGCTCGATGCACCTGAGAGGAATCGTGAGACTCTTAACAGAGTAGAAAGAAGTCCTGTTGATCTGAGGGGAGGATAGCAGAACCAGTTGATCCGAGTTTGAAACCCCGAAATTTGATGTTCCACGTGTGTTTGTGGTAGTTGTTTTGGGTGCGGATCATTAACTGCCATCGATTCAACAGAGTTTGTGGTTTCGGTTTCGATTCTACTCAGCAAAAGTCGTTCTGGGGCCGATCCCCCCGAGTTCCTGCCAAACACATCGTCGTTCCAGGAGTTTGTAAAGGAAATGAGATCCAATCGTTTTCTCTATTGTTGAGTCAGGGTGCGAATAGAAGATGAGACCTGGCGCCAAGTAGATGCGCCAATCGACGGTGGTTCTTCTCACCAGTAGACTTGTTGAATGAGCATGTTGAGAGTGGTGATAAGGCAGAAGCTAGGCGTTGTATAAGAGATTTGAATGTTCCTTTATTTTATCATGAAGTCGTAAAGAGGGATTTAATTTTAGCTATGGAATGAAGAAGTGCAGAGCCACTTATCTTGGCTCTATTGAAAGAAGCTGCCGAAGAGGGTCTGATAACATCTAGTCAGATGTCGAAGGGTTTTCGCAGGCTTGCTGATATTGTAGATTATCTGTCACTTGACATAATCAATGCAAAGGACATTTTTGAGTCTTTAGTTTTGAAGGCAACGTCAGAGGGATGGCTTAGTCCAGCATGTGTTAAGTCCATCCCCAGTCAACATAATGGACTTGCAGAACATGATAATGCTAGGCTCTTCAAGGAGAGGGAAGTAACTATTATTCAAGAGTACTTTCTTTCTGATGATATCTGTAATGTTCCCCTCCCCTTGACAAGAACAAATGAGGACTTAATAGTCTAGTCAACCCTCTAGACTATAGTCCAATGGGTAAAAAGGGGTTAGGCGGCGCTAAAGGTCACTTAAGCACTTAATGTTATTTTATTAAAGTGACTTTGATGAATAAAAAGAAAAAGGTTATTTGAATTAAGGAGAAAATTTTCAGGAATCTGAGGAGACATACCGAAGTACCTCAGGTAAAAATTTCAGAATTAGATTTACAAAATTGGATACATGGCATGTTGTACAAGTTCGTTCTTGGGAAGAGGCCAAAAACAACAAAATTTGGGAAAGTTACCATAAATTTCATTTGGAAATTCAAATTTTGGTCAGACCTAGTGAAGGAAGAAGTAGTAAGTAGACTCAGTGAAGGTAATGTGATTGTTATCATATTTTGAAGAAGTTATATGTACTAAAGAAAAAATTGTAACTTGAAGGTTGATGTTGCCCAAACAATGAGATTGGTGTCTTTTGCTAAGTTGGTGCTTAGCTGTGGGAATTGGTGTCTCCAGTAGATTGGTTTCTATGAAGATCTGTAAGAGTAGGTTGGTGCCTACCAAGATTTGTACTAATGGGGATTGGTGTCTCCAGTAGGTTGGTGCCTACAAAGAATTATAAAGAGAAGTTTTGTGGTTTTCTCTCGAAAGGGTTTCCATGTAAATCTTGTGTTCCATGTTCAGCAGTTAATAATCTCATATGTGATTGTTTTCCTATGGTTGACGAATGTTTGAAAAAGAAAAAAAAGTTGTCTTATATTGATTCAGTATAAGTTTGCTCAACATGACATTCTCAGGAAAGCTTGGTCCTATGGATGTGTTTATCAATAATATAGGCTCAGATCACCTTCCAATTTAGACTGTGGTTTATTTGGGCCACTCGATTGTTTCTCCCATTCATCTTTGTTTAAGTTGAATGTGTCCCATATGGATTCCAAGGACTTTTGAGTCCTCGTTCAGAGAGTTTGGAACCTTTTTCCTAGGTTGGTTAGGGATTGGGGGTGGATTATGTGGTGGTGTTGATGTGTGTTGCACGGTTAATTTTATGAGTGGTTGGAGTAGGATGGTTTCTTGGAAGGGGAGAAAGGAGTTGTGAATGGCTTGGCATTAACTTGAGGAGGTTCACATCTTTCTTTAAGAGGAACTGCATAATGTGACTCTTCAAGATGAGGTTACAAAGTTGGAAATGGTTGTTTTCTAATGTGAGGATTATATTGCTAGGGGTGCCCAAATTCAATCCCCTCTCTAATGTATTTAGGAGGGTGATGAGGGATCCAAGTTCTATTTTGACTTATTTAGGAAGGTGGTTGGAGATAGGGTGTTTGGATTGCGTTGTGTTGACGGTTCTCTTGTTGAAGATCTAGCCAAGATTAGAGTTATGTTTATCAACATATTTTTGCTCCTTATACTCTAATGTATGGGGTGGTAGTTGCTAGAGATGTTGGTTGCAAGGTGTTTCCTCACAATGTTTCTAGTGGTGATCAAGCAGGTTGGACAAAGACTTTTCGAGAGAGGAGCTCTAGGCATGGATGGGTTTCCTTGTGAGTTTTACAAGGCCATGTGGGATATTATTGGTGAGGAATTTTGCTGCTTGGCCTTTGAGGTGTTCGGTTTTGGTAATGAAGAGATCTCATGGACAAAATAAGGAAAAGAGATTTCTCTTGTGTTAAGTATTTAACAATATAAGCCAAAACATCTTCCATCAAAACATATAAATAGATTGATGCATGGAAATCTCTGGGGACAAAGAGTTGTTAATTGAGATAAAAGCTAACAAGAGGTGTTGACCATGGAAACATATCTCGACGCAAAAACCAAACAAGTTAGCATCTTTGGGATAAATGATCAATCTACCAGATAGTTCAGATATGATTAATGACCATTTTGTAGCCTCTTTGTGAGTGTTGAGTAGCACTCGGTTGATGGACCCCTTGCATGCTTGGATACCTTTTGTTCTTCTTTGGGTGTTGTGGTTAGTGACCACAAGGCAGATTTTTGGTTGGTTATTTTGGATTCTCTCGATCGGATTCTTGCAGCTTGAACTTATATTAGACTAGGGGTGATTGTGAGGTCATAGTTGACAAAAGCCCCCCCCCCCCTCCGCTCCCAGGACAGGAAGCATGCTCCAATCAAGAGTACCCCTGGGAGCGTGCTCCCAAAAACCAAGAGCACACTTCGGGCCTTTTGAGGATGCTCCGGGAGCATCGGCACTTTCCTTTATCTTTCTTTCATATCCTTTTAACATTTTTTCCTTTATCTTTCCTTCTTATCCTTTTAACATTTTACTTAAATTTTTAACATTACCATTTATTGTTTCAGGATGTTTGAGAGTGGTTCCAACCTCATTGGACTTCATATGGAGAAAGTAGAATTTCATATCCCATTAAAAATTCAGCATACTTAATAGTTTTCAGTATTTCAAGATTGATGGGATTGCAACATTTTCATTGGATTCAATCATGTATGAGGATATGTGATTGACATTTAATCAAGAGAACCAAGCCCTTTATGTACCCCAATGTTGGTGGTGTTTATTTTTAAACTCCTTTGTCATGGCCTTAGCAAAAATATACCCTTCACTCAAACCAAAATCATTGATTAGGCATGTTAAGATTTTTCCACCATATTTTAAGGCTAGGATTAGGCAGTTTCCTCAAAATTGGTTGGTGTCGAGTCTCAACTGATGTCCCTAGAGAATTGAGGTAGAAGCAAAGGATAGACAAGAGGCAAAGGATGAAGGATGATACTAATGATGTGGATCCCAATATAAGCGATGGTGGAATATTGCTTGTCATTTAAATGTTCTTGCTCGTTTGTTCATAATGCTTTCTTTCAAAGTTTCAATACAATCATTAATGTACTATGGATGATATTTCTAACATCACAGTAATGTAGTATTCATCTACAAGTAGCACAAATATGCATGTTTTCATATATTCTACAACTAATTTGGCATTCTGCACCTTTTTTTGAATATAAATGAAATATAATATATAAAAATATATATATAAAAAGGATGCTCCCGAGATTCTCTGCTTCTGATGTTTATTGGAAAATGACGCTCCCTCTCTGAAATATTCCACTAATTTGTTTTTGGGTTTTTTCTTAGTTTTGCAGTGTAGACAATTTGTCAAACAGTTTGCAAATAGGTGTGCTAACAACAAATTCAAACACTTGTAATCTCTGCTGATAATTGTAATAAACACCAATTGGAAACTCTATTATGGCATGAATAAATTTATATCAGATGAACACATATAAATCCACCAACTAATGCAACAATAAACAAGAGGAAACCAGGTGTATATATTGTTGTAGGTTGCTTTGATAAGTACAGTGATAATGCTGCCTATAGATGACAATAGCTTGTTCAACACACTTTTTACAGCAATGAATTGCTTCCTATTAGTAATGAAAACACCTGTAGGTGAAGGTGATCTCTATAAAAGATTCGACCCCTGTCTCAACCCACTCAACCCACTATATCAGATTTGACCCATAATGGAAATGCTGCCCAGGATGAGAAATCTCGGCCATAATATAGATGAATTCAGCCTTCTAGTATTGTACTCGACCAACAGTGTGGAAGGTTCAACCAACAACGGAAATATGTTGCCCAGATTCAAGTGAATGCACCCAGATTGGTGTAGAACTCACCCAACGACCCAATACTCAGTTTTCCTTGAGAAAATCAGCCTCCTCAAGAGGGATTCGACTCACACACAAACAACTCCGCCACCAAACAAGAAAACTCAGCTACAATGAAGGAACTCAACCACTAACAAAGAAATATCAGCTACTAGAAGATGGACTCTGTCGCAAATGAAGCACAATAAGAAGATCTAAATAATCTTCTCTCAGTGACCAGCTAGGGTGGATGGTCTCACCACCGAAACCAATCTCTATCTCTATGGTTTTTTGTCCCATGAGCCAAATCCACAAGAACTCTCTCAACTTCGTTTTAGAAAAATAACAATTGCATAATGAGAGAGGGCGCCCTCATTCTCCTTTTATCTCTTCGTTGACCTTTTTTGGACCCTTTGGATTCTGGAAGGATTGGTACCGGAGTTTGGGTGCCCTCTTCAACAATATGACTCTTGGTGTTTGTATTCAATATTGTATCATCAACATTCATTATTCTCGGTTCTCAATGCGAGATGGGTGTTGATTGACCCGGAGGATAGATGGGTGCATAGACATCGTAGTGTTTGGTTTGTTTAGCTTTCTTATAATATGAGGGTTCTTGCCTGGCTAGTGATAAACCAGGGGATCCTATTCAAGGCCTGTTTGGCTAAGTGTGGGTTCTCTGACAACCTTTGCCCTGTATGTCATTGCTCAGAGATCGTGAAGCATATTTTATGGGAGTGTCAATTTGCCATGAGTTGCTGGAAGTATTTGCAGGATCACTGTTCAGTGTTGCTTGAGGGCAGGTTTTATTGGCGTGCTGCCCTGTTCGGAGATTGCTAGTCTCTAGTCTGTTCTGTCTTCACTGGGATGTGGCATTGCTTGAGGATTTGGTGATTCATTCTCTTGAAGTTCAGGTTCAACTCTGTTTCTGAGAACAAAATTAGCTCATTGTCTGTGTTTTGGTCAAAGATGCCCAATCTTTAGAGTCCATAGCTTATGCTGATTTTATTTCAGTACTAGTTGTATTATGGAAGAGGTTATGATTTCCATTCTAAACACCCTTCCACCTTTTGCTCCACTGCTTGTAGATATTTTTCTGTAAATATAAGACGCATTTTTTAAAAATTGTGTTCAACAAGATTTTCCCAATTAAAAGTGCTATGAAGTATTAAGAGGGGCAGCTGTTGGCATGTCCAGAATCAATGTGACTATGTGATTGTGTCGTGTTCTTAAATAAGAATACAAAAAATAACCCCTAATTGTATCATAGCTGTATATGTTGAATACCGTTTTTTAGATGGTTTAGAGGATTGATGGAATAAAGTTTTGTTTCTTTGCTAGAGGTCAAACATTTAGAGTGAAAGTGCTATCTGATGATCCAGCATTTGTACACATCTTATTTAGTTGGATATCATGTTATTTAGTCGTGATTCCTGAAAATGAAGAATGGTAATGAAGTACTAAATATGATGAGGAGTTCAAGAGACTAGAGTCATTTTTTTCTTTCGATGATTTCCTGTTGTGGGCATTGCTAATTGTTTTTGTAACCTTTGGTTTGCAATTTGTAACCTCAGGAGGGATGTTTGACTGACAGTGGTTGCAGTAGGACAAAGCCAAACTTGTTCCATTATAAAGAAGATTAGTAACATCAATGTATTAATTGTGATTCATGGATGTGATTTCTCATCGTATATTCACTTTCACGAGCAATTAGAAAACAGATCATTTTTCCATTACGATACCTGCCTAATTCAATGTTTGCATGTTTTTTTGGCTTATTCACTGATCATAGATACATAAAAACTGCAAACCTTTTGCTTTACACCTTCAGTTTGTATCTCTTTGATGTTATATATTGCGTGTCCCCTGTGGCGTCTCCTGAAATTTGGGGGGTATTCTCTACTCATATCCAAACCCCATCCGCTGGTCCCTGAACCTTAGGTGTAACATACATACTTTTTTATAGAAAGACTACTCCCTACAAAAACAGGGTGGTTGGTCGAGCCTTAAAACTTGTCATAAATTATTGGTGAAATTTACAGGTTTAAAAGAGGAACAGCTTCATAATCCCCTCAGATGTGACAATCAGTGGGCTTAATCTTTGAGACTTGGTAGTTGTTTAATGGAAGCACACAGGAAAGATTATACTATAAAATTTTAAGGAACTGCTGTAGAGAATATTGTTAATTGATTGTACAATTTTTATTTCGCAATAAACATTAACTACTAGAGAAGGCTTTCTCCACTTTTAGGCAAGGCGTTGGGTAGAACTTTGAGGAGATTAAGATATCAAATGGAAGAAGCACAGTTTTTTTCAGGTTCTGGAATTAATTGCACACATGGAATTCTTTTGTTCTCATATTTGATATCTGCTGTCTCCAATCATCATTGTATTCCCAGTGTATTTATCTGCTATTGGGTAATAACCATTCCATAATGGTAACTATGCCTTTTTATTACTGCATCATCCAATGCCACTTCTTATTTAAAAAAATTTCACTTTCTTTCCTTTTGCATGTTGAACTACATCCTCAATTCATCCTTTTACTCCAGACATACTGAGTCAAGAATTCATGCCTTCCATGAATCATATTCGGTCATGCTTTTCCAATTATAAGTTGGTTGGTTTCAGTATCTGAACCCAATTTTAGATGACAGTTTTGAAAATATGATTACTTTTTTCTTGCCTACCTTGCCTAAAGGTCATGTTGCCTCCTTTCCAATTTCTCTACGTATTTGATAGGGACAATCGGAATTATGAATTAGGTCTCAGTTTTGTCATGTACACCATTTTAGATTCAGGGTTTAGTGTACTCCGGAATCAGCTGGAAAATGTGGTGAGCAGGCCAATGTATGTTCATTTTTTTCTTGTTTAGTAACTTAACTCTCTATCTTATAACTTGCATGTTCTGTGCAGTTTTTGGAGGATTTTATCGATCGAGGTAAAGTTGAACGGCTTCTTGATTGCATTCGGTTGACTGCCGGACCATTGCATGTTCTTAGTGATGCTATCCGGTCTGCAAGAATGGTTGGTGCTGCTTCAACTGGCATTGCTTTAGTAGCATCAGGATTTCCAACAGCTGCCAAAACAAATGAATTGATGTTGTCTCAAGGAGGGCCAGGCATAGTGCCAAGTTCTCTGTTGCCTACTGATGTTTCAGTTGTATTGCGAAGTCCCTGTTTGATTCGTATCTTTTATCGCAAGAAATTTGCAGTTGATATGCGCTGCTCTGTTGGTGATCAAGTATGGCTGCAGCCTGCTATACCACCCAAGGGCGGTCCTGATGTAGGAGGTTCAATGCCCTGTCCACAATTTCAGAAAGTTATCCTGAAGTATGTTGCCTTCGGATTAAATACTCTGGAAACTTCTCTTAATCCATATTTAGGGGACCAAGGGACATCAGATAATTCAAATATAAACATTGGCTATGGAGGTGGGTGGGTCCCTCTTGCTTCTCTTAAAAATGTCTTACGCGGCATTCTGAATTATCTTGGAGTTCTATGGTTATTTTTCGAGATAGTAGACATTCTGCACTCGATTTTGAAAGAGGATGGAGAATCGTTTGATTTCTTGAACTTTGAGCGACCAGCTTTGGGTTTTCGTGTCAGGTAAATATTGTCTGTTAACTGCTTTGTAATTGCTTCAGCCTACTTGTGTGAGGTTCATCTAACCAATTAAAATGGTTTAGAAGAATGGCTTTAGTAGAACTTGGCTAAGAAGCCTTTGGTTTAGATAAAGTAGAGCAGTGGATACTGTATGGCTGAGGTTTGTGGATTACAATTTCAAGTAAATATAATCACAGGCTTTGGAGGAAGTCGGTGTGTAAATAACCTGAAAAACTACATTATTGCTCTATCTTATTAGTCAAGACAGTATTTTCCTCTTAGTATTCTTGTTATGTTACATCATTGCTTTCACTTATTCATATTTTTACTAGTGATCTTTACTACATGATTTAATTAGAATACTCATATTCATTATAAATTTTCTCTACAGGGGCTATGTGTTTGCGTTAAAATTGCCTTCTGTACAACGACAACGTCAACGTCAACCTCAACTTCATTTGCAAGTTGTGACTGTAGAGCAGTTTAACCTGCAAAAACAAGGGCAGCGGCAACAACAACAACCACGAAACCAAACAAATAGCCCAGATCAACTAAATTCTCATGAAATTGGTGAAATATGTGACTTTTTTAGCAGGCGAGTCGCATCGGAACCATATGATGCATCTAGAGTCGCTTCCTTTATCACTTTGCTATTACTGCCAATATCAGT
>ML781790.1:363664-391635 GCA_009831015.1 Picea engelmannii | reverse complement strand
GGAGTTTTTATTCCCATTCATTTATTTTTTATACAAAAATAAAATTAATTTAATAAATTATTTTTGAAGTAACGATTCAAGAGTATTTTTTAATGCTTTTATCTGTGATGGTAGAAGTCGTTTAGGCCACAATTTCGATTAGGTCGTAATTTTAATTACAAAAAAAACCCATGCTACTAGGTAACCTCACTTTTCGATTTAAGGGTCAATTTTAAGGGTTTTGTCTGCAATGGTATCAATTATCAAGGTTGTGCTTTCGAACAGGTTGGAATTTTAACCACCCCCCCAAAAGGGTGCTAGGTAGGATCACTTTTTGATTCGGGGTTGATTTTGGTGTTTTTTACCAAAAATATAGATTTTTTGGGCCATAGTTTTCATTTTGAGGTCACGGTTCTCGTTAAGTTGGTAACTATGTTAATAACAAAAAATTTTAAAAGAATATGGTTAGTTATTATTCATAACAATATTTCATTAATACAAATATCATTATAATGTGTTTTACCTAGAGGAGTAGTAGACACCATTGGTTGGGTTGTCGTTTGTTCCTCTCGTCTCCAAGCAACCTCATCTACATGCTCTACCATTGAAACAACAAAGTTATAAGTACACCATTTGCAAGTAAATATTATAATTGTCAATATATACATTTGATTTTAAAGACACACATACTGTGATGGGGCTGCACACCACTAGAATCATGGGGTTGCAGTCCATCGTTGTCGTTTGAACTGTTGTTGTTTGCTTGCTTAAAAAATAGACACATAAATTGATGGGTTTAATCAATCGTCAATATATTTTACAAGTAATCAACAATGAAATTCTTGTCACTTTATTTACCATCTAGTTCAAAATGTCAAATTGTGTTTCCCCATCCTTTGTTGGCGTTCCACCATTGCGTCGAAGCTAAACTTGAACCCTACCTTCAAGTCTTCTTCATTGGTGACAATGTTGAACATATCCCCCTGCATTGCATAAGATCACAAATTTTGCTTATTGGCTATAATTAAATAAAATTTGTATGATGATATGAATAATATGGTTAAATTATTTGGTACTTACAATTCATGCTTTTATTATGAGGGAACCACTTTGGCCAAGTTTGCGCTTCCTGTGTTTTTTCAGTATTTCCTTGGTTGATTTTCACGTGTCCGGGAGCCTACACAAAGTTTAAAATATGTTAGATATCACATTTTTTTTCTGTAGAACTAAAGAAAATTCAAAATATTATATACCTTGCAGGGCTAGGTACTGTCTTCTCTTCTTGTCTCAATGCAATTTCCTTTGCATTGTTTGATATATTCTTCCATTCCTTCTTGGGAATCACCAGAGGACAATCATACTTAGTTTTTTTTTCAATTGAACCCTATATTGATCTCTCACATATTTCAAATATAAATTGGTCTTCGAGGTGATTTCAGACTTGTTGAACGTTTCATCAAATAGGCCGCCCAAATGCTTAATAAGATCGTTTTTCAAATTTGGATTGTGGGCATTTCACTATGTGTGAATGGTGGGCCCAAAAATCTCTAAATCCTTGTCATGCAAAGTCCTATAAAAATGTTGTTTCCTACAAAATGATATGATCATTAGTTTAAAATAATTGGAGAGATGTATGTTTCAATTAAATAATAGGAATTAATTAAGAGATTCATAAATCACTGATAATTGTTGTATCTTCAACGGAACCATGTTATCATCCACCAAAAAGTGACCGAGATTGTTCTTGTGTTGAAACATGTGTTTCTCAAGGATACTAATGTGTAGAATCATGCTAATGAAATTCACCATGTACACCATCACATGCACAATCTGACGTGCACGGTAGGGGCGTCTCATGGGCCCCAAGAGTTGCAATCGTCTGAGCCATAGAAGGAGAAGCAAATAGCCTCGCAGGTATCTAGCTTGTGCTAGGATTCTATGGGGTTGGTGCATCACTTCTACCAGTAGTGTCCCCATGACCAAGTTGTTGCGTCGAATCCAAAAATTGCTATAGAAAGAAAATGTTTTTTGTTTATCTCATATAAAGGTAGAAAACGAAAATTCATAAATTAATATATGTGATAAATAATTTTTTTTAAATGGTGCTCACCCCATATCGTTCTATATCTTGCATTAAAAATCTTATCCTTTCCATGCTCTCCTCTATAGGCTCACACCTAGCCAATTCAAGGAGTTCTGTATTTGCCTTTCTCAAGGCCTTTCTAATTGTTTGCAATGGGTGGATGGAATCAAATTCATCACCCACATCATCGTGGCCAGTTGTGCTCGTTTACATATATCAACAAATAATCAAGTTAATTCAATTATTGTCAATAAGAATTGATATGAAAACCAAAACATAATAAGAGAAGCAAGACACTATTTCATTTTAGAAGACAATGAAATGACCATGACTAATGGAGTATTCAGTGACACATTTTCCCCCACAAATCTAATGAGAAAAAGTGACACATTTACACCCCTATATATTAGAATCATTCAATGGTTTACTTGCTACGAGATGGCCAATGCCTTCCCACGATCACCTTACCACAATATAAGAAACGTGACATTTAAGAATGTTAGAAAATAATATAAGAAACATAATATTTTAAAATGTATGTCAAAGAGACAAAAAAGAAAACATTAATTAGAGGTTGGGTATATTGGTAGAACATAATTACTCCAATAATAGCGGCGCATGTATCGATTTGATTCAAATCATAATCCACCAATAACTCTTCCCTTGTAGCTATTTCTTTAACTGCACATACAAATATCTGAATTCCTTCATGCCCCTCAAATATGGAATTGGTTTTTTTTCTTGTTGTCTTGGGCCTTGTATTTTTTATAAGCCTTGCAATATTCCCCAATGACTTTGGACTTCCATCAATATTCATCGTCACTCATTTACTATGATCACTGTCTTTTAGTTGTATATAATTTGAAGTGACTGCGTATCTCAACATATTTGACATATATCAGACCAGCTTCAACCAATCTCCATATTTGTAGCATGGTCCGACATACTCCATCAATTCAACAAGTCCTTCATATTTCACTTTTATGCCATCCCTGGAGAATAGACCTAAACCATGTATGGATGATGGAGCAATGTGATACATTCTCTCATTGACATAGAATTCAGTGTGCAACTGAGGAAGTTCCTTGGGTAACCATCGTTTCACTAGATGTTTGTAGCTCAATGGAACCTCGATGTCACCTATGCTCTCATCATCATAAGAACATGATTCTCCTTTAGCAAGAAATAATTCCATGCACCTTCAAAATTTTCTTATGACCTTTTCACCTTTGGTTGATCTCTCCTTGTTATATGTGTTGGATGTAACACTTGCTCCTATCCCTACTGAAATTCCCTTGTTCGAGGATGATATGTATGATAGGTATCTATTTGGTTGTACCTACACTTCATCGAATTTGAAAAAAACAGTTAGAAAGATTTCCTCTGACCTCCTTTAAAACATTACATGTCTTCCTAGGACCTTAAAACCAAGGACCACCAGAATGAATGCAATAATATTTGTTAATAATGACATATCAAATTCACAACTCTAATTGCAGATACAAACTACTTATCCTTTGGAGACCAACACAAGTTGAGATAAGAAACTCCAAACTTTACGAACCAAATGGTCTAGCATAACGAATACAAATCATGTCTAAATAGTCTAAAAATGTAGTAAAACTTAACAAGAAAATGTTTTAGTATCATATTTCTACTCACTTAAGGACAAACAAGTTAAAACGATCATTTGACAATCAGAAAATGGCTATTTCTTTGAATCGTTCAATGGTTGGAATTTGATTAGTAGGAGTGTCGTGCAGTGTGTACAGAGGGTAGGGATGTAGGATACATAAGTTGTTGACATGTGCTTGCAAGGAATTCTTCAATTATTATCAATAATTGCAATAGTATATCCCTATCAAGATGCAATTTGAGAATATTTCCTAGTCTTCTCAAATGGGGAGAACAACTCTTTCACTACATTAGTGTAGTGTGTGTGCAACCTAGAACATCTAAGGGCATCACATACCTATTATTTCCTCAAACTTCCATGGTGACACTTTCACTACATCAATGTAGTGTGTGTGTAGCTCAGAGCATATAAGGGAATCACAAACCTATTATTGCCTTAAACTTCCACGGATTAAATGGCCACATCCCTCTAAGAAGTTGGTCGCGAAGGGGAAGCTCCATGTAGCTAGTTAGCAGGATGAGGTCTCATTCATTAACATAATTAACGAGAAAAATTTCTCCACCAACTAAGAACAACCATAATTGAAGAAGGAAAACATGTCGAAGAATTACAAATTCATCTTTACTTTATATTCCTCTATAATTAAAATCCCATTCTAGCTAGACATTGTTTGCTATATATGTTGGGAATGTGTTATACTATTTGCATGTGTGTGTGTGGGCATGTCATATTCGACAACTACGTCTGACGATCCCAACTTCTTTGCGATTTTTTCTATTTTTAGCGGTTTTCTAAATTAATCTCGGATTAAGGGATTAGGGTTTGGGTAACTACAAAATACCTAAAACATTGTATATATTGTATGGTGAATGGTGAAATTAATACAATGAAGAGTTGAAATGTGCGACACTAAGGAAGGTTGGTTTTCTCATGGTTAAGGGTTTTCGGTGTAAATCTCTGTGTACTATGTGTATGAGCCATTGATTAATTTCTGTTTTGCTTAAGAATCTATATGCATTGCTTTACTTCACAGGTTTAAAACTTACATGTGGTATCATAGCTCGTTTTTTGCTTCAGAGGGATGCCTTTGTTTCTGAGGGTTTGGCTCGGTCTTGGTAGATCAAGTTTATCTTAGGTCTGTGATAAACCTGGGTTTAGTGGGAGCTTTTGCAATGGTTATTCGAGTGTAGAAAGAGGAATGGTGAGCTCTTCTAGAATCAAGATAGAGAAGTTCAACGGTAAAAACTTTGAGCTATGGAATCTCAAGATGGAGGAACTTCTTATAGACAAAGATCAATGGATCGTTGTGGATCCTAGTACACAGCCTACTGGTACGCACCTATTGGCACACAAATGATTGGTACACAACCTACTAGTACACAAAATACTAGTACACCACCTACTGGTATATCGAAGGAAGATTGGGAGAAGTTGAAAAGAAGAGAAAGGAGTATTATTCAACTCTTCCTGGCAGATTCATTGTTGTTGAATGTCTCGGGAGAATCTACAACCAAGGAATTATGGGATAAGTTAGGGAATTTGTATCAATCAAATTCCTTGGTAAACAATTTGTTTCTTCGAAAGAAGTTGTATCATCTTAGGATGGAAGATGGAGATTCTGTGACAGAACATGTAAATGCCTTTAATACTTTGGTAAGTCAACTCATCAGTATTAATATTACAATTGCAGAAGAAGATAAGTGTATTACTTTGTTATGTTCTTTGCCAGAATCTTGGGATAATCTGGTTGTAGCAATTGGTAGTACCACTCAATCTACATTGAAGTATGAGAATGTAATTGCATCCTTGTTATCTGAAGAGACGAGGCCGAAAAGTATGGATGGTCATAGCACATATGCTTTATTTGTAAGAGGTCATACTCAAGACAGGAATCCTGGTAAGTCTTCCAGGGGGGAGATCTAAATCTGCAGGTAGATCTAAGTCTCCAGGAAAATATTTGAGGAAATGCTGGAAGTGTGGTAAAACAGGGCATTATAAGAAAGATTGCAAGTCTAAGAAGGTTGATAAACCAAAGGGATCTGATAGTACCTCTTCCATAGAGGAGAAAACCTCCATTGAAGGAGGTGATGTTTACCTGGCATCTACAGGTACACATGCAGACCGTGATGTATGGTTGATAAACTTAGGTGCATCATACCATATAACTCCTCACAGGGAGTGGTTATGTGAATATCAAAAATACGATGGTGGTGATGTATTCCTAGGAGATGACTCAACAACCAAAATCATGGGACGTGGAAGGGTTAAGTTGCTGCTAAAAGATGGAAGGATTATAAATCTTCCCGAGGTTCTGCACTTTCCAAATCTATCTAGGAGCCTAATATCTGTAAGCAAGTTGGATGATGCAGGAGTGGATACTGTATTGGGAAAGGGCACTTGCAAGATGGTACAAGGAGCAATGGTTTTGATGAGGGGAGTTTGGTGTGGAACTTTGTACAAGTTGTTGGAAAGCACTTATACTAATGGGTGTAACAGTTTTGTTGTCCCTGAGCAGACACATAAATAAGACAAGACAAATATTGTCCCTGGAAAGAAGACCATTCTATGACATCAAAGACTGGGGAATATTGGAGAAAAGTTCCTTCGAACACTACATGGTAAAGGTATGGTTGAAGGTATGTACTCTAATTGCACTCTAGATTTTGATTTATGTGAACATTGCATATATGGAAAACAAAATCGAGTAAGATTCCCATTTGGTGCTACAAGATCAAAGGGGATCTTAGAGTTGATACACAGTGATTTGTTTGGACTTGTGCCTATTCCATCACTAGGTAAATCTGTGTATTATGTTTCATTCATAGATGATTTCTCAAGGAATACATGGATTTATTTTCTTAGAAATAAGTCTGAGGTATTTGATAAATTTAAAGAGTTTAAGGCTTTGGTAGAAAATTAGATAGAGAAGAAAATAAAGGTACCGAGGACAGATACTGGTGGAGAATTCTGCAGAAATGAATTCGAAGAATTCTATAAGAAGTGTGGTATAGCAAGGCAGAAGACTATTCCATACACACCTCAACAAAATGGAGTTGCAGAAAGGATGAACATGACACTGATGAAAAAAACAAGGAGCATGCTCAGTGGTGTCGAGTTAGGACATGAATTTTGGGCAGAGGTAGTGGGTACAACATGTTACATGGTCAATCGATCACCCTCATCAATGTTGGATGATAAAACTCCACACGAGGTATGGACTGGAAAGAAACCCTCTCTTGAAAATCTTAGAGTGTTTGGTTGGGATGCTTGTGTACATGCTCCAAAGGAAAATATGAGCAAGCTGGATAAAAAGGCTAAAATGTGTATCTTTATTGGTTATAAAGATGGTGTGAAAGGTTACAAGCTTTGGAATCCAGAAACTAAGAAGACTATTTACAATCGGGATGTTGTTTTTAGAGAGGTAAAAAATGTTTCCAAACAAGAATTCCTACCAAGGCAAGAAGAACTTAAGAAGATAGATTTTGAGTTGGATGATGAAAAATATGAATCATCTGAAGAAGATGAAGCAGAAGAAGAAGAACCTCATATCCCAGTATTGAGGAGATCAGCGAGGGAAAGAAGGAAACCAAAAATGTATAGTCCACCTGATTTTCGTTCTAATTTTGATTTATTTATTACTGATGATGATCCTAGAACTGTCATGGAAGTAGTGAATTCAGAGGATAGTAAACTATGGAAGAAGGCCATGGTTCAAGAAATGGATGCCTTGGATAAGAATGAGGCATGGGATATAGTTGAGTTGCGAGATGGAAGAAAATATTTTGGTAGCAAATGGTTGTTTAAGAAGAAGTTTAATATAGAAGGAAAGGTGGAGAAATACAAACCTCGGTTAGTAGCAAAAGGTTATTCCCAGGTAGAGGGAATTGACTTTGGTGAGATTTTTTCTCCTGTTGCCAAGTTAACGTCTATTAGATTTCTTTTATCTATTGTTGTTGCTTTTGATATTGAAGTGGAACAGATGGATGTGAAGACAACATTCCTACATGGATATCTAGAAGAAGAAATCTACATGAAGCAGCCTGAAGGATTTGTAGTGAAGGGAAAGAAAGTGTTGGTCTATAAGCTAAAGAAGTCACTATATGGTCTTAAGCAATCACCTAGGATGTGGTACCAAAATTTTGACACATACAACATTGGATTGGGATTTGTGAGAAGCATGGTTGATCACTGTGCATATTCCAAGAAGGTTGGTAATCACTTCATTTATGTAGTGTTGTATGTTGATGACATGTTGCTGGTAGAAAATAACATGGATGTTATCAAGGAGGTGAAATCACAGTTATCCTCCATATTTGACATGGAGGATCTCGGTGCTGCTAACTTCATTCCGGGAATGGAGATTAAAAGAGATCATGCAAACATGAAACTCTGGTTGAATCCGAGAAAACATGTTGAGACGATATTGCAGAGGTTTAATATGCATGGAAGTAAACCGGTCAAGGTTCCTATTCATATAGGTGTAAAGTTATCTATAGAACAGTGTCACAAGACACAGGAAGAAGAAGAGGACATGTCCCATGTTCTGTGTGCGAGTGCAATTGGTAGTTTGATGTATGCAATGGTTTGTACTAGACCAAACATTGCACATGCAGTGGAATTTTTGAGCAGGTATATGTCAAAACCAGGGAAGGAGCATTGGACAACAATTAAGAGGGTCTTCAGGTATCTTCGTGGCACTACTAGTTATGGATTGTGCTACCAAGGAAAACCAGGATTGGATAGAGTGGTGGACATACATGGATTTGTTGATGCAGACTGGGCTGGAAATATGGATCACAGAAGATCTACAAGTGGGTATGTGTTTAACCTATTTGGAGGAGAAATCAGTTGGATGAGAAATAGACAGGCTATAGTGGCACTCTCATCTACAGAAGTTGAATACATGGCAGCCACTCATGTAAGCAAAGAAGCAGTATGGTTACAAAGATTGTGTTCAGGTATCGGGTTGGTACAACAAGCAGTGATTTTAGATTGTGACAATCAGAGTGAAATCTTCCTAGCAAACAACCCATCTTATCATTTGAAGACAAAGCATATTGATGTTCAATATCACTTTGTGAGAGACATGGTTGAAGAAAAGAGGGTGTTGTTGGAAAAGGTTGACACTTTGAAGAATGTTGCAGATTCATTGACAAAGTCTGTGAGCATAAGAAAGTTCTTTTGGTGTAGAGTAACAATGGGCATTGTTTCCTTGGATTGTGGACTATGTAATCTTGTGAATCCCTGTATGCAAAGAAAACAACAAGTGGGAGAATGTTGGGTATGTGTTATATTATTTGCATGTGTGTGTGGGGGCGCGTCAGATTTGACAACTGCGTCTGATGATCCCAACTTCCTTTGCTCTTTGTGTTGTCTGCACCAAGTGATTTTCTAGGGGGGGCCAGGTATGGCCCCCCTGGTTACGTGCACTATTCAGGGTAGTGCCCCAAATTTTTGTTTTGGGCATTTTTTTCTATTTTTAGCGGTTTTCTAAATTAATCCTGGATTAAGGGATTAGGGTTTTGGTAGCTACGAAATACCTAAAACATTGTATATATTGTATGGTGAATGGTGAAATTAATACAATGAAGAGTTGAAAGGTGCGACACCAAGGAAGGTTGGTTTTCTCCCAGTTAAGGGTTTCCAGTGTAAATCTCTGTGTACTATGTGTATGAGCCATTGATTAATTTCTGTTTTTCTTAAGACTATATATGCATTTCTTTACTTCACAGGTTTAAAACTTAAAATATACAACCAAGACATCTTCAAATGAATATTAACTAAGTAGAATATTTGAAGACGCCCCATAGGGTAATTTATCATAGCAAGATTGGATATCTAGCATGTTTGTACACATCCTACGAGGGATCTTATCATGATAGGATTGGATATCTATGTAAAAATACATCATCTGACAAACAAACCATAACACAATATCCATTTCAAAGAGAGGAAGAATGCTAATGCAATGAATTTTCACCCTGAAGCTTTCAAGATTGGCATGTTAGGCATTTGAATGTAGAGAAAAACATGCAAACTATAAAAATCAATTAAATGATTAGTACTTAGTGGCACCCTACCAACATTCCACAAAGAAACATGCCAAGGTGGGATTGAACATTGATGCACACACCTCATCCCTAGCATAATTGTTGAAGCTGAGCCACTAAGTTTTAGAGTTGTGGATAAGAAAAATGCCTAGACTTCGTTTTGTAGACTCAATAATGATTTAGATGACTAATATTCCCATTAATTGTTGTAGTGATTAATGTTTATATATTTCTATTTTTAATGACGTGGAAATGACATCTTGAAATTATTTTCTTATCCCTCCCATAAATAGGTCCCTTGTTTCCTTGAAATAAGGTGATTTGACAATTTGAATCATGATTTATGGTGCTAGAAAAAAAATCTATCAATGGCTTTGTGTCTCTTTCTCTAGGCGTTCTCTACTTAACTTTCTTTTGGTAGAGCTTGTTGTCATTTCTAAGACATGTTTTTTGTATCATTACTTCCTTTTTCCTTTATCATGCATTTCAATCCTATAAAATATAAATATAAATGCAATTATACATCCAATCACAAGCTGCATGATTCACATGGGTCCCGATATACCCTTCCAATCCAACAAAAAAAACCACCAAAGATAATTACTTATTACTCCTTCGTCCAAAAAATCAAAGGTAGAATTATAACTTGTATATTGTAAAGACCAATCAATACATTAATATTCCAATACTTATATTGCCACAAAATGTTCAGCCAAAAGATAAGCATGTATCCATTTCACAACTACAATGAAAATCGTGTGAGCAATATATCATCAGTCACACCCATTATTCATTCAACATGGATATCCAATAGCTATCCAAGGTCATCTTTTATAGTGCCATAGGCAATTAATCAAGTAACTAAGTTACTAGACATTGTCAAAGTTCTCGTTTAAGCATAGTTCCTGAGACTTCCATGGGAAATTTATTATATTTTGTGCAATAGGACTCATTACCTAGTATGTTATCAAGTTTAATTCCATCATGTCCAATCATCAAATCAGAATTTATAGAAACTTTGCAGTTTGTAAAATTTTTGATGTCATATAGGTTTATTTCATGTGTGTCCAATACAACTTACCCCTTTTTCTGTGAGAGACATCAAACTTAACAATTGATCTAAAAGCATGATTCTGTGTAATAAAATCCTTGTTAAAGATTTGCATACCCTTTCAATTGATGTCTTGATCTTGAAAATATGTTGTTGATGGGTAGCCATAACTTTACATAACTAAATACTCACTTTCAGTTAATGTACTAAATTGTACCACTGGTGAGACTGCTCACAGTTTCTTGTTTAGGTCAAGGTTGAAATAAGCTTCAATCAATCTCATAACCATTTGCCATTTTACTCTTTTGAAGCTTGTCAATTTCTAATATCAATAGGTAAAGAAGATGCAGGAAGATGAAGAGGTCTATAAAATATTAGAACCATTTATTTGTAATAAATTTGACATAAATGACAATTCTGTAACAATTTCTGAATCTCTTTGGTAGCCAGCTACCAGACAAGGGTCAATTCAGAATTCTAAAATAAGACAAACTAAGAAAAAGAAAACCAAAAAAATGAGGCTTCTAGATGTTAACATTTTTGACAAAGCTTTTGACTATGGGTTCAAAATTCCAAGTATATTACTAACCTCAAACAGTTCAAAACATTTCATCCTTTTTATAGCACTGGTTTGTTGGTAATACACGTATTTCATCAACAACTTGGAAAATAAATGATTCACTTTGTTTCACTATTTGGCATTGGAAGAATTTAAACTCTTCAATATTAAATGATATCTATTGTTCAAAGACCACTGGTTTAACATTTAACCCAACAAACTAACATTAATGACACCTTGTCCAATGATTTCTCAAATCATGTGTTTTCTGGCTTTTCTTAAAACATGAATGAGATGATTTTGTTCTTCAAATATTGAATTGGTCCATGGGGAAAATATGTGGTAATCCTAGTGTCATTTTAAAAGTTTTGTATTGTTTGTCACCTATTTCAATATCTTGAATTTCAGAACCTGGGATAAATATAGTTTGAGAGATATCCCACCATTTCTGAAAGTCTATTATTGTAAGATCAATTTCTGAAAATAAAATGATCTTATGTTGCTATTGCTATATAAAGGTCTCCTTCATTCCACCGATCCACAATGGAAAAAGGGGTTGGTATGTTGTTGGCTCTTCTCTGGGGCTTAGGAACTTCTTTCCACCCCTCGTTATGCATTCATTTTCTAATTTTCATGCCACGTAAGTAAATAAGAAATTTTATATTTGGTGGAAATAGTCTCCAATTGATAGAGTCCTCGAAGCAATATTAAGTATGACCACAGAAAGAAAGCATGCTACCAAAAGAAGAAATGGTCCAAAAAATTGTGTGCAAAGAATAAGGGGGTTTTGCCACAAGTCAATAGATCTTGGCCATGATGATCTTGTGGGTTCAAATCCTATGATTACATATACCATTTTGACATAAAATAAAACCCTACATAAAGTCAAATGCAAAGGTACTTTGGTGGAATTCTTGGCCCCTGAGCATATCACCCTCGTCTTTGTCTGGGTCTCCTTTATCTCTATCTCTAATAGTCACTCAAGATCTCTATCTCCAATGGTCTCTATCTCTATTATCTCCAATCCTATCTCCTTGCTAGTGGGCTCAGGCTATCACTCTGCGCGCATTGATCATTTGGGGCTATCTCCTTGCTAGTGGGCTCAGGATGTACATTGATCATTTGTTTATTTATTTATTTATTATTTTATTTTGGGTTATGTTAATCCAGAGGGGGTTAGGGTATGTATACGACTGTAAAAATAGATTATTATTATGATATCTATATATATATATATATATATATATATATATATTACAATACAGACTTCATGGATCACAGGATCCTTAGTCTAACAGACAAAATAAAGACATAAAGAGCTTGTTTTTCGTTCGCAAGTTCCCGAAGGCGAGCGAAGAGGATACACACTGCTCTTAACCTAGACTTAGACTTACGCCTCCCATTCCCGATTCTGTGCAAGGCATACAGACTGATAATTTGAATAATTTTGAAGTCTAACAATCTTAGAAGACTTTTCTGCATCTATTTTTCTATATTGGACGAAGTCCAGATCTGCTACCAAAGTATTATTTTTGAAAGAGGGAGTAAAATTCCCTGGTCCTAAATTTATTTGGGCAAGTGTAGTAGTCTTTTCTTTCTCAGCTCTGGGAAAAGTATAATTCATCATTTTAATATGTGGGGTTGAGATTTCCATGCATTCAGTATAGTTTGAATGTTGTCCTAAATGTTCAGACTTTGACTGGGAAGTTCTGAAGGACTGTGATGCAGGAGGGGGATTTTTTGTAGGAGATTGCGTAGGAAAAGATGCTTTACAAAATCTACATTTATTAGATCCATTTTGGTGAAACAAAAGATGGTCATCTAGATCTGAATTTCCAGGGACGAGTTTATAAACAGGGTGTTCGTTTGCAGGAGTACTCGAGGTACTTGTAGAGAGAGAAGACAGCTGGTGTTCAAAGTTAGACATTCTACTGCTCTGTGATCTACCAATCTTTAGGACTGGGTTTCCGGATGTATTTCTTTGAACTACCAGCTGTTGTGTTTCAGAGGGATGAAACTTAGGTTACATTGGCTGGTAATCTTCTTTCCATTCATCAGGAAAAGTAAGCTTGGAGAAACCAAGTGTTATAGGGGTTACATTTCCTGGGCCAACCACCATGCTTTCAGTAGAAGCGCGTTGCAAGAGCTTAGGATTTAAAGCTGGCATGGTAGTAGAGACTAATTAGAGATAAGTGGTTGTATGGAGCTGAGCAATGTTGGATGGTTCTGCCATGTCGAATCTAGAAAATTGAACATATGCTTGGAGCAGAGTAGAAATAAAGAGATCTGTGAGGGAGACTTGGAATCGGGGAAGGACCGAAGACTAGACGGGGCCATTATGGAGAGGATCTTGAAAACCTCCAATCAAGGCGTTAGAGAATTGATTATGGTGAGAGTCAATTACACAATTTAGAACATAAGTATTTAAACTAGGGCGTACAAGTGGGTTGATACCAAACTGTAACAAACCAAGGTGTACATATTTATAACCATGTTCCAATCCCCAATCAATATCAGATTGTCTGAGTAGAGGATTTTGATAGATTGTTTGCCCTAAAGACAAAGGAACATTATTAGAACAATAGCGTATGAGAGTAGTTGCTCTAAACTTAAACATTGGAAGGTCATATGTCTTCTCTCTCTACAAGTACCTCGAGTACTCCTTCAAACGAACACCCTCTTTATAAACCCGTCCCTGGAAATTCAGATCTAGATGACCATCTTTTGTTTCACCAAAATGGATCTAGAAAGTGTAGATTTTGTAAAGCATCTTTTCCTACGCAATCTCCTACAAAAAATCCCCCTCCTGCATCACGGTCCTTCAAAACTTTCCAGTGAAAGTTTGAACATTTAGGACAACATTCAAACTGTACTGAATGCATGGAAATCTCAGCCCCACATATTAAAATGTTGAATTATACTTTTCCCAGAGCTGAGAAAGAAAAGACTGCTACACTTGCCCAAAGAAATTTAGGACCAGGGAATATTACTCCCTCTTTCAAAAATAATACTTTGGTAGCAGATCTGAACTTCGTCCAATATAGAAAAATAGATGCAGAAAAGTCTTCTGAGATTGTTAGACTTCAAAATTATTCAAATTATCAGTCTGTATGCCTTGCACAGAATCGGGAATGGGAGGCGTAAGTCTAAGTCTAGGTTAAGAGCAATGTGTATCCTCTTCGCTCGCCTTCAGGAACTTGTGAACGAAAAACAAGCTCTTTATGTCTATATATTGTCTGTTAGACTAAGGATCCTGTGATCCATGAAGTTTGTATTGTAAATCTCTTTATGTCTGTATATTTTCTGTTAGACTAAGGATCCTGCAATCCATGAAGTCTGTATATGATCCTACTCTATAAATCTGGTATTAGAGCAGATTAGGAAAGTAGATTACCAGCCAATGCAACCTAAGTTTCATCCCTCTGAAACACAACAACTGGTAGTTCAAAGAAATACATCTGGAAACCTAGTCCTAAAGATTGGTAGATCACAGAGTAGTAGAATGTCTAACTTAGAACGCCATATGTCTTCTCTCTCTACAAGTACCTCAAGTACTCCTGCAAATGAACACCCTATTTATAAACCCGTCCCTGGAAATTCAAATCTAGATGACCATCTTTTGTTTCACCAAAATGGATCTAAGAAATGTAGATTTTGTAAAGCATCTTTTCCTACGCAATCTCCTACAAAAAATCCCCCTCTTGCATCACAGTCCTTCAGAACTTTCCAGTCAAAGTCTGAACATTTAGGACAACATTCAAACTGACTAAATGCATGGAAATCTCAGCCCCACATATTAAAATGATGAATTATACTTTGCCCAGAGCCGAGAAAGAAAAGATTGCTACACTTGCCAAAGAAATTTAGGACCAAGGAATTTTACTCCCTCTTTCAAAAATAATACTTTGGTAGCAGATCTGGACTTTGTCCAATATAGAAAAATAGATGCAGAAAAGTCTTCTGAGATTGTTAGACTTCAAAATTATTCAAATTATCAGTCGGTATGCCTTGCACAGAATCAGGAATGGGAGGCGTAAGTCTAAGTCTAGGTTAAGAGCAGTGTGTGTCCTCTTCACTCGCCTTCGGGGACTTGCGAATGAAAAACAAGCTTTTTATGTCTGTATGTTGTCTATTAGACTAAGGATCCTGCGATCCATGAAGTCTGTATTGTAAATTTCTTTATGTCTGTATATTGCCTGTTAGACTAAGGATCCTACGATCCATGAAGTCTATATATGATCCTACTCTGTAAATCTAGTATCAGAGCAGATTAGGAAAGCATATTACCAGCCAATGCAACCTAAGTTTCATCCCTTTGAAACACAACAACTGGTAGTTCAAAGAAATACATCCAGAAACCCAATCCTAAAGATTGTTAGATCACAGGGTAGTAGAATGTCTAACTTGGAACGCTAGATGTCTTCTCTCTCTACAAGTATCTCGAGTACTCCTGCAAATGAACACCATGTTTATAAACCCGTCCCTGGAAATTCAGATCTAGATGACCATCTTTTGTTTCACCAAAATGGATCTAAGAAATGTAGATTTTGTAAAACATCTTTTCCTATGCAATCTCCTACAAAAAATCCCCCTCCTGCATCATGGTCCTTTAGAACCTTCTAGTCAAAGTCTGAACATTTAGGACAACATTCAAACTGTATTGAATGCATAGAAATCTCAGCCCCACATATTAAAATGATGAATTATACTTTGCCCAGAGATAAGAAAGAAAAGACTGCTACACTTGCCCAAAGAAATTTAGGACCAGGTAATTTTACTCCCTCTTTCAAAAATAATACTTTGGTAGCAAATTTGGACTTTGTCCAATATAGAAAAATAGATGCAGAAAAGTCTTATGAGATTGTTAGACTTCAAAATTATTCAAATTATCAGTCTGTATGCCTTGCACAGAATCTGGATGACATAGCACAAGATATCTTACAGACAAAAACACATGTGAATGGATTACATTCAGACTTGGATGCTATTGAGAAAAATCAGAATGCTTTTAGAGATCAACTTGGACATATCATGGAAAAACTTGAGATTATTCAATTTGCAGTCCAAGATCTAAAAGAATCTTTTGACAAGGAGAAAATACCTACCTCTCCTATTAGTTTTGTTGAAATTGAAGAACAAACCTCATTCAAATGGTTTGGATCTTCATCAGATAAACCAAAACAACTGACATTGAAACAGTTGGCTAAAGAACTAGCAAATCCCTCTCTTGCTAAAATTGTTGAGGTTGTTTTACCAGCCATAGAAAAAATTGCTCTAGTAAAAACTCAGATAAATCAATTAGAAGAGGATATAAAGGTCAACACTAGAACCTCTTCTACCCCTACCCTTTTCATTAAAGGACTTGAAGAATGTCAAGCTTCAAATGCACCCAGATCCTCTGATGATGATGCAGGCGGAAATCCTTTCTAGACTACATGGGAAAAATGGTGCAATGAAAAATATGGATCAAGTAAAAAAGTACCATTTGATCCTGCTAATTCTCAAGAACATGATAGCTTCAGTCGAGAAAATATAGACCCAGCTCCTGTGACTAATCTTAACTGTAGGTCAAGGAATGAAATGATGATTATATTTCATAAATGGCAAGCTTGGGAAAAAACACAGAAAATGATATTCAGAAATCGTGTTGTCTGGAATGAATTAGCATTAAGACTCACATGGGGTTTCACAGGAAACCTAGGACTTTGGTGGGACAGATTTAATGAAACAGATAAGCTCAGAATCATGAATCATGATCATCCTATTGATGAGATTATTAAACCAGTTGTACATGAATTTTATGGCAATCAACACATAGACTCAACTCACTATGCCAATATGTTTATGAGTAAAAAATTATGTCATATCAAACAGTTGCCTGAATTCTTGTGCACCATGCAAGATCTGCTTTACAGATCTTCTGATCCAGACAATGTTGCATACTTAAGGAAATACCTTTCGGCCATGCCTGGTAAAATACCAGAACTTGTTAAAGAAAGATTAGAACAATTGAATGTTGACTTAGAAGAACTCTCTCTAGCAGGTCTTCATGAACACATCATCACAACCCTACAAAAGGAATGTCTGAGAAGAAAGACAAATAAATCAGTTAAGAAACAATTAGGGTTTGAATCTAGTGTCTATGATGTCTTCGAAGAAACATATCACTTTGGTTGTAAACTGAAGGAAGGAAAGAAAGAACCTTGTAAATAAGATTGTGGTTGTTTTAAATGTAAAACACGAAACAAACCATTCAAGAAAAGGTTCCCTAAAAGATTCGGTAACCGTAAAACTGAACCTAATAAAGCCTTCTTTAAGCGTAGGCGTAGCCCCATCCAAGCTACAAATATTAAATTCTTTATCTGCAAAACTCCTGGCCACTGGGCTTCACAATGTCCTCTATGGAAGAAATCCAAGTTCCAACGTAAGATCATGGATCTATTTCATTCAGGTTATGATCCAGCTGATTGGGAACTCATTTTTAACCATTTAGATGGTGAATACCTTTCACTTATTGAAACTGAATCAGATGATCCATAGGATACTAATGATTATGATTCTGATGATACCTCATCTATCTATGAATCAATGATTTTTTTAGATTTCAAAATGTTCTCTCCTGGTGATGATCTCCCTTCTCTTCTTCACCACCAGTCGGTCCTCAAATCTAAACTGTCCTAGTTATCTCCATGACAGTTTCAGCTCTCTAAATGCCTCAATGCTCAACTATCCTTTGTTACCTCTCAGCTTGCTAAACATCAGCAACAAAGCGTGGTGAATATCCATCACTACACTCCAATAGATGATGCTTTTACTCACCCTCATCCTACAGCTCCTAGACAATCAAGCTATAGGAAAGAAATAGATCTTAAACAAGAAATTAGTAAAAATCAGCTGGTAAAGATAGAAGAAGATGAGGAACAAGAAGATTTTCCCTATAAATATTCTATAGATAAAAAAATCAACAATATTGAAGAATCTATTAGAGGAAAAGAAGCACTAGTTAAAGAAATATGGAAAGCCATCAAATTGGAGAAAGAAGAGTTAAAATTTCTAAGACAACAAAAGGATGAACAATTAGAAAGAGAAATGTTTGAGTCAAAAATTCTTCCTACTACTATGCTTGACCAATATCCAGACACTAGTATGTTTAAACAAATAAATGGATTTGAAGACAAAATAGTCATCTCTATTGATATCAAAGTATCAGGGTATATGACTTATACTCTAGATGCACAGTTAGATACCGGAGCCGTGAACTCCTGTGCAAAATATGGTGCAATTCCCTCCTACTATTGGCAACCTATAAATATTGCTTTTCGAGCAGTAAATAAGACTGAAATAAAAATCTAGTCTTTTGCCCCAGATTTTCCTATTCTAATTCAAGGAACCAAGGTAGCAGTGAATCTATATTGTTTTGATACAGGAGCAAATATACTCTTAGGTCAAGATTTTGTGAATAGATGTTTACCTTTTACTATAGGTAACAACTTTGTACAGTTTATAGTTTTTGGAAAATCCATATCCATTCCCAGTAAGTCCTGTTATGAAACCAGAATTGGAACAACAAAACCTCTCCCACTGGTACAAAAATCAACAGAGAAATTGGTTTGAATACAAAAAATTGTCAACAATGTGGATAAACATGGTATTGATATAATAAAAGACATAAAGGATAAGATTGAGAAAGAATGCACATGTGAACATCCTAATGCATTTTGGACCAGAGAGAAATACTTTGTAAGCTTGCCTTATAAAGAATATTATGCAACAAAGCCACAGAAAGCCTCTGCAAATCATATGTCTCCGACAGAATCACAATATTGTCAAAAAGAGATTTAAGAATTATTGCAAAAAAAGATGATAGAGCCAAGCAGAATCCCATGGGCATGTCCTACCTTTTATGTCAATAAACACAGTGAGCAAAAAAGAGGAAAACCCAGAATGGTGATAAATTATAGAACTCTCAATGAAGCTCTTCTACCCATTAGATTTCCTTTTCCCTCAAAAGATCTACTATTTGCAAAGATTGGAAAATGCAATGTATTCAACAAATTTGATCTCAAAAGCAGTTTCTAGCAAATTGGTATTATTCCTCTAGATAGGTAAAAGACAACCTTTGTTGTACCTCATGGACAATTTCAGTGGAGAGTCATGCCACTCATACTGAAAAATGCCCCATCTGAATTCCAAAAAAGGATGGATGATATTTTTAAGCATTTGTCTTTTGTTATTGTATATGTTGATGATTTGCTTGTGTGTTCCTTAGATATCAAATATCACCTCATGCATCTCAAGGTAGTGTATGATCACTTGTATAAACACGGATTGGTATTGAGTAAATCAAAACTCTGCTGGGCTCAGACAAGAATAGAATACTTGGGATTGATCTTATCAAAAGGATCTATTGAACTTCAAGAACATGTGTTGAAGAAACTCTCAGAATTTCTTGATGAAATACTGGAAACCAGACAGCTACAACGATTTCTTGGTAGTATCAACTATATCCAACATTTCTATGAAAATCAAGCAAAAGATGTAAGGATATTGCAAAAAAGATTAAAAGGGACAATACCATGGAATGATAAAATGACAACAGTTGTTCAGGTCATCAAAGAGAAGATCCAAGATCTACCGAGTTTACATATTCCAGACATACCCCTTCCTCTTATACTTGAGACTGATGCTTCGACTGAAACTTGGGTAGCAGTTCTACTTCAAAAGAGTAGTCCAAAGCTGGAAGAAGGCAACAACAAGCTTTTAAGATGGATTCTATGGCTTCATGGTTTCGATTTTGACATTCATTACAAGCCAGGAAAAGAAAATTGTATTGCAGATTTGCTTACTAGAGAAGCAACCCCAGCCACACAGCCAGTTCGAGAAATTAAGATGATGGCATCTTCCTCATTGATTAACCCAATTGATCCTCCATGATTTAAATGGGTTCTTTTGTGTGATCATTGTAGATATTGCTACTGTTTTGAGTGTTTAGAGTATTGTATCAAATCCAGTCCTACTTGTAAAAATATCCTGGAAAAATGGATACAATATAATAATGATTGTATACCTAATAATAGTTATTTTGTACAAAGTCATAGGATGGCCAGAGGGACTATCTTAGGAGGTCCAATGCAAGGATAGAGATACATCTATTTGTATAGTCCAAATCTGACTTATGATGATTACTGTGCTATTATGATCCAAGCTAGATATGCTGGTTCTAGTTGGGTTTTATTTGATTGTGAAACTATTCAATAAAATCAGATATGGTGGTCTAGTTGGTTATTTGTCCTACTTTGGCAGTATTGTCCTCGTGACGTTCTATTCTTCAGAAGAAGCAACAATGATTTTAAGCATTGGTTACGATCAGAAGTAGAAGAAGATGCTCATTACAATGTCTGGTTCGTGTCTAATCTATCTTTTCAAGGCAGCGAATTACAATATGCACAAACTAAACCACCAACTCCTCAAAGCTACAAAGTTTCAAGTGACTTTTATGGAGATTTATGTGTTCCAGACGAAGATTTGATCCCTGCTTGATCTAAAAATTAAGAAGACTTGTATTCTTGAAATTATTTGCAAGATTTAATTCATGTGTTAAAATGAAAATGGATCAATTTTGCAACACAACTTTTATAGAAATTAATCATTCAAGATGCATATAAACAACAACAATAAATAGTGAACAGAAAACACATAACACAACAAATGATAAAGGAGTTCACCCCTCTCTTGGGCTACATCTCCTAGTCCAGCTTCCAATGGATATTTTGTATTATTTTCTCAAAGTGGTCAAATATGTTCTTAACAATGCTCAAAATTCCAAATAGATGGCTCCAATGGCTTCTGAACGTCCAAAAACCCCTAGTTGGGCTTTTTTGGCACCTCGTTTGGCCAAAAATTGAAGAAGATAAGCCTCCTGGAAGTTCCCCTTCAATATTGTTGTCTCTAGATCACCAAAATGCACCCTTGTTGCCTCAACCTAGCCCCCACGCGCATTTATGTGGGAAAACCCAGCACCGGGCGCAACTGCACAACCGGTACAAACCGTAGAATGGTTACGAACTGGCCCTTAACCGTATAAGACCAAGGGCATATGAAGCACCATACGACTGCGCGCAATACAAAAAAGTGGTTAATTTTAAAACCCAAGTCACATGGCAAGGTCCATGTGCCCAAGCGCACGGGTGTTTAAATGTTTGTGACACGTGGGCGGGGTTATATGGTAGCAACACATGACCGGGGGTCAGGGCTTAGCCCCGACCCGGACCGCGCCCAACTATTAAACAACACAAATTTAAATTTATATGAAACCATATATATAACAAGGAATATACAGTGGCACGCTGGTTGGTGGCCCTTCCCAAGTATCTTCCCCTGCCCAGAGGTCGCGGGGTCGAGTCCTGTCGATTGAAAAGCTTTTAAACCACCGTCCAGGTGACACGTGGTGGCCATTGATTGGGCCACATGTCACCATACTATTAGCCACCAAGATGCCACATGTGAAATTCTCATTCATCCACATCTTCCAACCAATGAATGCCACATGTCGTACAGACATGCCACGTAAGCATCTGTATGAACTGTACAGTCAGCATCCCTTTTTTTTGCATGTTTGACGTTTTGAACAGAATGCGATATCTCTCTCATCCGACATCCGTTTGAACCCAAACAAGTTGTGTTGGGTTCGTGACAACAAGGCCTACGCTCCCATTCAATTTGAAGCGATTCCAAGAACTTTGAATTTTTGAGCAAAATTTGATCCCCTGGATCACTGCTATGCAAGGATCCCCTTTCTATAAATGTTTCAATGGGATTCCTCCTTTCTTAGATCAGTATGATTCTCCACCAACTAGTCATATCAACTATGCCAATGATTATAGTGGGGATTCTTTCGACTCTGTTGGTGAACACAATATCATCAATAGAATGGAAGCATGATGGGCCACAAAATATGTAATAGTTAGATTCATGTCTATCGAGCCGACAGTGGTGTCCCGACTGTTCCGTGGGTTCCAGTAGAACTCCACTTTGTTTTATTGATTGTCGCATCTTTCCATAAAGTTGGTATGGGTCCCCATATGGCCAAGCCTCGAAGGGATGAGATAACAGCTGGAGTCCACCAGCTGCCCCATCCACTTGAAAGGAATCTTTCTTTTGACCGATATTTGCCAGTTCTTGGCTACTGGTAACTTAGAAATTTAAGTATAAATAAAGCCTCAAGGGTCTCATAGAGATCATCGAGAATGGGAGGTGTAAGTCTAAGTCTAGGTTAAGAGTAGTGTGTATCCTCTTTGTTCGCCTTTGGGAACTTGCGAATGAAAAACAAGCACTTTATGTCTGTATATTGTCTGTTAGACTAAGGATCCTGCAATCCATGAAGTCTGTATTGTAAAGCTCTTTATGTATGTATATTATCTATTAGGCTAAGGATTATGCGATCCATGAAGTCTGTATATGATCCTACTCTGTAAATCTGATATATATATATTATATCATAATAATAATCTATTTTTACAATCGTATACATATCCTAACCCCCTTTGGATTTGAACATGTGACCTCTTAAGAGGAAACACACGTTCTTATCCATTAGGCCCACTCAGGTTGTATTATATATATATATATTGATGATGATGATGATCGTCATTGTCAACATTGTCGTCGTCATCAACACACAATATTGGTCATCACTATCAGTGAGTAAAAAACCATTACATTATATAAATAATAGTAATAGTAGTATAAAGTATATAGTATAGTAATAATATGTGTGTGTGTGTGTGTGTGTGTGTGTGTGTGTGTGTGTGTGATGATGATGATGATAATGATGATGATGGGGATCATCATTGTCAACATCGTCGTTTTCATCAACACAACATTGGTAATCACTATCGGTGAGTCAAAAACTATTTGTCATTGTCATCATCATCATCATAATATATATCACATCATCATCATAGTCATAGTCATCATCATCGTCATCATTGTCATCATTGTCATTATAATCAGTACAATCATCGTTGTCATCATCATCAGTACAATCAATGTTGACATCGTATATGATCTCCTTCTCTCCCTCTTCCCCTTCATCTCTTTCTCACCATCGTCATCATGTGTTATGAGTACATTCATCATTCCCAAATTATCATCATCATCATATAATCACATCATCACCATTGTTGTCATAATCATCATCATCATCATAATATAATCACACCATCATCATCATTGTCATCATCATAATTTAATCTCATCATCGTCATCGTCATAATCATCCTCATCATCATTGTCGTGATCATCATCATTATCATTCTTATCATCCTCATCATCGTAATCATTGTCATTATCATCGTCATTGTATTCATCATCGTATCATCTGTGTCATTACAAGATGTTTACTTGTGTGGATATTATTGTTGAATTCTTTGATTCATCTGGTTGTTCCTATATTTGATTGTTGATTGATAGTGTATTTTTGTGCTTAATTCTTCAGTTTTTTAACATCGTTCCACAAATCTATCGATCTCAAATTGGGGTTGTGCCCCAATTGCCTATCCTAGGAGAATTTGGAGCACCTAGAGCTATCTAGCCCATAATTATCTAGTTTATAACAACTAATACTCTAGCGAGAAAATCAAAACCATAACTAAGACAAGAATGTGAAACTATGAAAAAAGAGGCAAGAAAAACCCTAACAAAGAAATGAATAGGGATCATGAAATCTCTCATGATGAAACTAGGTTTAAATATAACAACACAACTAGGAATGCATAGATAGGTAATTGAAGGATGCAGCAGGATTGGAAAAATACATTTATATGTTGACTTTTCATAGAACCTTTATCTCATTGATTTTTTTTTTATAATTTTACAATATTTTTCTTATCATAAGCTTGTATCATATAGATCATTTTCATCAAAAAAATGTTTATGTCATCATCCAAACAATTAATTGAGTTCCATGATTGTACTATACAACAAAAAGGTGATTGGATTACAATGCATTCCTTTGGAAAAGGTGATCATAAAGAGAAAAGAGATATCTTGAAGATGTTGATATCATATGTGATTATATGATGATGATGATGAGGACAATGAAAATGATCATCATCATCAATGTCATCATCATCATCAGTACAGTCATTGTCATCAATACATTCATCATTCTTGGACCCTACATGGACCTTACATTGTGTTGGAATGGAATGGCGTCCTATATGTGCTAGAATTCAAGATACATGATTTGGACCTATATGCTTTAGACCAATTTGCATATACATCCTATGACTTGACACATTATAATGTCATGTGCATTTTTATAACGAGATCACTATTGATGCCAATGTTCATTGATGTAGCTATGTTGATATGGTTAATAGTTTTTTGTGGCCGTATATGAAATTAAGGAAGTATATATTAGACAATGTCTAAAGTGTTTTATATATAAAATGGCTAGACAATATGTGGAATATTCTAACATGTGTGCTTGCAACTCTAGACCTCCCAGTTGCTCACATTAACCTCTAACAATGTGATAACAATATTCATAGCCACACTTATCCTTAATTAGTTATAGCTCCCACATTTCAAAATGTATTTGACATATCTTGGCAAATTAATGTATTCAACATCCCTAAGGAAATATTGTGAAAGATATGTTTTCCAATTTCAATGATTTGGATTTATGTAGGAACACAATGAAATAAAAAAATACACATAAATGAAGAGATGTAGCGGAAACAAGACTTCATTTCATTAATAATAAATGACTGAAATACAATTACAGACAGAATGGAAATAAACTAGCTAGGGCGCTAGTAGCTTATCTTTGAGAAGAGAAGTGGTGGATACTGGCCTTTGAACTACATTACAATGAGGCTCGAAGGCCTATTATTATTGAGAAACAATGGAAAACCCTAAACATCCAAAGACCTAACCCTAGGAGATGAAATGCCAAGACTATGGGCCCCATTTGGGTAAATTGGTACATCAACTTCCCCGGGACGTAACTTTGGCATATGATCTCTATTTGACGCGCTCAATACCTCGTTAGAAATATCTATTCGAGGATTAAAAATTTTGGGTGAGAAACATGAACTTCATTCCAAGTTTCTCCCCATTTTCTCAAAAAACGTCGTTTAGGGCCTCAAAACAACTTCGATTGTTCAGGACCCGAAAAACTGCTAAAAATAGTAAACTGTGCGAAAAATAAAAAACTGAAAGAAGCACCGGTGGGGATCCAAGTGGAATATGTGGGTGGCCACCAATATCCACCTAGCTCATTCCTCCCCCCTAAGGAAGCAATGGTCCCCATTGGATTGAATTCCTCCATGAGATGAGGAAACTTTTGTTGAACTTGGTCCCTGGTGAGCCACTTGCCTTGGTAGAGGAGTTGGCCTGCTTTGACAACTCGATATAACGGTATCCTTTGTTTTCAGGTGAGGTTGATCTGTGTATCCATGATCTGATCAATTGTGGCTTGTTCCATGCAGTCTGGATTTAACTTTGTTGGTCTGAGTTGTTCTGCCATGTCAGATGTGTCTAGTAGAGGTGGAAAGTAGGGCCAAAGGCGGCCCACATTGAACATTGGGTGTAGACCAAGGAATGGTGAAATGTTGAGCTCAAAGGAATTGTTCCTTACAGCCTTGGTGATGGTGTACGACCCATATCGGAGCGAGTGAATCTTGCAGTGGGGTTTAGCGTGGCACTCCTTTTGAAAATGTAGCCACACTTTGTCACCCACCTGGAAATTGTGTGGCACTCGATGTTGATCATGTCGCTTCTTGTACTTAGCATTGGCTCTATCCAAGATGTCATGAAACTGTTGGCGGATGTGTTGAATTTGCTCAATGAAGTTGTTTTCCTTGTTAGCCTCAGACTGGACATGAGCTGAATCTTCCTGAGTAGCCACAAATGGCATGGTTACGTCAATGGGGCATAGTGGCTAGAATCCCAAGCCCACTTGAAAGGGGTTTTGGTTGGTTGAGCTATGGAGAGCCTGGTTGTAGCTGTTTTGTACATAGGGGAGGCTCTCATCCCATGTGTGTAGATGCTTTGAGTTGTACATGCTCAGAATGTGTACGATCATCTATTCGATGACCTTTGTCTACCCATTAGTTTGTGGATGGAAAGCTATGGATTTGGTGAGCTTGGTGTCCAGCATCAACCAGGGGCTGGACCAAAATGTACTAAGGAACCTATTGTCCTGATATGAGATGATAGACTTTGGGATCCCAAAGTGTATCCACACTCGTTCAAAGAAGAGTTTAGCAGTGGCTTCTATTGTGATATTCTTCTAGCAGGCCATCATAATGGACATCTTCGAGAATCTTTCGACGACCACAAAAACATAGTGATTTCCATGATTAGTAGAAGGAAGGCTCGACATGTAATCCATAGAGATGGATTCCCAAGGTCGACTAGGGGTAGGAAGCAGAGTATAGAGGCCTTGCTTCTTGATGGTTGGTTTGGCAATGGAACAAGTAGCGTAGGACTTGATGTACTTCCCGACATCCTGACGAAGGTTAGACCAATAGAAATACTTTTGCAGCACTGCCACGGTTTTCTCGACCCCGAAATTCCCAACGACCCAACTGTAGTGTGCCTCCCAAATCATCTTGGAACACTCACTTGAAGGAACACAAAGGTGTCCCAGGTGACATAGCAGGGCATCCTGGAGGTGAAAATTGGGAACTTGCTTACCCTCCAAGAGCGTATTGTATGTGTGGCCGAATTATGGATCACTTGTGTAGAGAAGCGACCAATCGAAAGTCTCGTTCCCACAAGATTCTAGCAAGTGGTTAGCACCACGATGGGTGTTCAGCTAAGGCATTATGCAACATTATTGGTGTTTCCTTTATTTTACTTAATGTTCAAATGAAACTGTTGCAGGTATGTAGACCACTTATGATGGCAATCGTTCTGCAACTTCCCTTGTTCCTGTATGAACTGCAGGGGTCGGTTTGTGTGGATGACCGTTTCCTTTCCCAAAATTTAATGCTTCCATTTCCGACAAGCCGACACAATGGAATACATCTCTTTGTCATAAGTGGGATGCTTCTGGACTGTGTTAGAAAGTGTCTCACTGTGATATGCCATTGGATTCACATGTTGAGTAAGCACTGCCCCAATAGCATAGTCAGAGGCATCTGTCTCGATCTCAAATGGTTGTTGCAAGTCTGGTAATGCGAGCACTGGTGTAGAGAAGAGGCGATGCTTCAACTCCCCAAATGCCTTATGTTGAGATTCAGACCAAAAGAATTTTTCTTTCGCTCCTCCCTTGGTGACTTGACTCAAGGGCCAAGTGATATGAGAGAATCCCAACACGAACCTGCGGTAGAAGTTGGCAAGACCTAAAAAGCTGCGGAGATCTATTAGGGTAGTTGGGGATAGCCAATCCCGAATGAATTGGATATTTTTTGGATCCACATGCACCCCCCGCTCATCAATAATGTATCCTGGATACTGAACCTGGGTCATGCCAAAAGTGCATTTCTCCAAATTGGCACACAACTTGTGTTGTTGCAATGTTTGGAGAACCTGTCGGATGTGGTGGAGGTGCTCTTCCCAAGTCTGGCTGAAGATCAGAATGTCATCCAAGTACACCACAA
>ML781790.1:310488-325348 GCA_009831015.1 Picea engelmannii | reverse complement strand
GTTATTTTCCATTTGAAAAGTGATTTTAAAAAATATATCCTTGGGGCTTTGGAGTTATATTAATATTTAATTGTGGCTGGTATTTTGGAATTAGAAAAATAATGTCTAGTTCTTGGTCAATTCAAGCACCAACTTTAGTTGGTTCCAATTATGATTTTTGAAGTGAGAGAGTGAAAGCCATTTTGAAGGTCAGGGATGTTGGGATTGTGTTGAAACAAGGTTCATAGAACCTAATACAAATGTTGTTGCAATTATGATTACTGCTAAAAGAAAAACATTAAAAGAACTTCAGCAAAAAGAAGGAAAAGCCAAATCATATATTTTAGTTTCATTAGATTATTCTATGTTTCCTAAAATTATTGGTGCCAAGACTACTAAAGAAGCATGGGATATTCTTAAGTTGGCTTATAAGGGTAATGACAAAGTGAAAACTGTGAGACTTCAAACCCTTAGAACTCAATTTGAAATCCTCAAGATGAATGAATAAAAAAACGTTGATCAATTTATGACTAAAGTTATGGGTATTATGAATCGACTTAGGATTAATGGAGAAAAAGAACTCACAGACCAAAGAGTTGTTGAAAAATTTCTTAGAAGTTTACCTAAGAAATTTGAAATGGTAGTTACGACTCTTCTTGAGTCGAAAGATCTAACTAAATTTTCTATAGAAGAATTGTCTGGTTCGTTGTTATCTCATGAAGCAAGGATGAACTTGGATCTTGGTATTTTAGAACATGCATTTCAGAGTAAGGTGTCCATGGACAGAGGTAGAGGCAGAGGTTTTCATGGACGTGGTCGAAGACGTGGTAGAGGACGTTTTCAAACAAGAGATAAACCTGAACAAACAAAAGATAATTCAGAGAAGTCAAGATCGTCTTCACAAGATCATGGCCAAAGATGGACAAATAAATCATAAATTCAATGTCGTTATTGTAAAAAGTTGGGTCACCATATATCTGAATGTCGTAAGTTGCAGTATAAAAATAGAGCTAATATCATAGAAAGTGAAATATCTGATACTTTGTTTCTTTCATGTCAAGTATCTCAGGAAATTCTTGACAATAATGTTTGGTTGCTAGATAGTGGATGTAACAATCATATGACTGGTCACAATGATTTACTTTCTAATATTGATACATAACTTATTACTAAAATTAGTTTGGGTGATGATCATTCGGTCAAAGCTTAAGGAAAAGGTGTTGTGCCAGTTTTAACAAAGCAGGGTAAAGTGAAAAATATTCCTGATGTTTACTATGTACCAAATATCAAACACAATTTGTTGAGTGTAGGGCAATTAATGACGCATGGTTATGATGTTACTTTCCACAACAACACTTGCACAATTCTTAATCAAAATAAAATACTTGTTGCAAAAGTCCCTATGACAAAGAACAGATTGTTTCCATTAGAAATGAGAAGTGGGAAGATGTATGCATGTAATATTTCTAATGTGAATGAAGTTGAGTTATGACATTATCGTTATGGTCATTTACCAGTCAAAAATATGAGTTTATTACAAAGACAGTCTATGGTGAAAGGATTGCCTCCTTCAATTAATCAGATTCCATCCTGTGAAACTTGCATAGTAGGAAAACACCAGTGAGATAGTTTTCCATCATCCTCTTATAGAGCCAAAAAGTTCTTAGAGTTAGTTCACACAAACTTATGTGGACCTATGCAAAATCAGTCGATTGATGGAAGTTTTTATTTTCTAACATTTATTGATGATTTTAGCAGGAAAGTTTGGGTTTATTTTCTCAAACACAAATATGAGACTTTCACTCGATTCAAAGAATTCAAGGTTGAAGCAGAGAAACAAAGTGGCATATTTGTCAAAGTTTTGAGATCTGATGGAGGAGGTGAATATGACTCAAGAGAGTTTGTTGATTTTTGTAAACATCATGGTATTAAAAAGAAAACGAATACCAGATATACTCCACAACAAAATGGAGTGGCAAAAAGAAATAATCGCACCATCATGGACATGGCCAGGAGTTTACTTACAACAAGAAAATTGTCCAAAGATAACTAGGTTGAAGCAGTTGCATGTTCAGTTTACATACTTAACAGATCGCCAACTTCCAATGTTCAGGGTAAAGTACCTGAAGATAAGAAAGAAGCTTGATGATAGAAGTGAGAAGTACATTTTTATGCTATACTGAACAATCAAAAGCATACAAATTATATAATCCTGTTACTAAGATATTTCTAGTAAGTAGAGATGTTAAATTTATGAAAGATAAATCATGGGATGAAATGGAAAACAATACTTCTCACAATCCTTCTCTTAAGTTAGATGAACATCAAACACCTACAAAGTTAGATGAACATCAAGAATCGATAACATGCCTTCCAAGATTGCAAGTTCAAAATGAAAGTAGTTCTTCGTCTCATAATGATTCTTCATCTCATAGTGATTCAAATTCTGACCATAATCATCAAAGAATGAGAAGTTTGTGTGATATATATGACCAAGATGATACTGTAGTACAATTTGCATTTTTCTCATCTCAACCTACTTGTTTTGATGAAGCTGCAAAGCAAAAAGAATGGGTAGATGCAATGAATAATGAAATAGAAGCTATTGAAAGAAAAAATACATGGGATTTAGTTGATCTACCTGTAGATAAAAATGTCATAAGTGCCAAATGGGTTTATAAAACTAAACTGAATGAAAAAGGTGAGATTGAGAAACAAAAGGCAAGGTTAGTTGCCAGAGGTTTTTCACAACAACCTATCATTGATTATGGTAAAACTTTCGCACCTGTAGTAGGATTAGATACTGTTCGATTTGTTTTGGCCATTGCAGCACAAAACAAGTGGCCTATTTATCAAATGGAGGTCAAGTCCGCCTTCTTGAATGGAGTGTTAAATGAAGAAGTGCATGTCCATCAACTACCTGGATTTGAATTTAAAACAAAAGAGCATCGAGTGTACAAATTAAAGAAAGCCTTGTACGGTTTGAAGCAATCTTCGCGAGCTTGGTATAGTAGAATTGATCATTATTTACTCAAATATGGTTTCAGTAGGAGAAAAAATGAGCTTAATTTGTATATCAAGGTAAACCAACAAGGTAATATTCTCATCCTATGTCTTTATGTTGACGACATGATCTACACAGGAAACATGATGTTAGATGCATTTAGATCAACTATGAAAAATGAGTTTGAAATGACAGATCTTGGATTAATGAAGTATTTCTTAGGCATTGAAGTAGAATAATCTGATCATGGTATATTTATTAGTCAACAAAAATATGCTGCTGAAGTTTTGAAAAAGTTTAAGATGGAAAAGTGTAAGCCTACTGACACTCTTATTTCTCTTGGAACTAAATTAAGCAAGGAAGATTTGGGATCAGTAATAAGTTCCACATTGTATAAACAACTTGTTGGTAGTTTTATGTATCTTACTACTACAAGACCTGACATATCATATGCAACAAGTTTCATTTCCAGGTTTATGGAATCTCCTAAGGATTCTCACTGGAAAGTTTGTAAGAGGATCTTAAGATACATTGCAGGTACAACCACTTATGGTTTGTGGTACACAACTTCAACAAACTGTATTCTTACAAGTTATACCGATAGTGATTATGCAGGCAGTATTGATGAAAAAAAAAACACTTCGGGATATGCTTTTCTTTTTGGAAAGAATTTGATTTCATGGGAATCTAAGAAACAACCCATAGTTTCTATCTCTTCTACAAAAGCAAAATATGTAGCGGCAACAACAACAACGTGCCATGCAATTTGGCTTAAAAGGGTTTTGATGGATTTTGTATATATGACAAAAGAACCTATTTCGATGTTTTGTAACAATAAATCTGCCATTTCTTTGTCAAAGAATAATGTGTTTCATCAGAAAAGCAAACACATTAATACTCGATTTCACTTCATTCGTGAACTTGTAAAAAATGGTGACATTTTTCTCAAATTTTGTGGTTCTAAGATCAACTAGACGATATCTTCACTAAAGCTTTGGGAAGAGATGTTTTTCAATTTCAACATCAAATTTTAGGCATTATTAATAATGTAATCCTCGATATTAAGAGGGAGTGTTAGGAGTTGTAATCTCGTTAAACAAATTAGTTAGTGAAACAGTTTTTATAGTTACTCCCGTTTCTCAACGGTAAAACTGTCAATTGTATAGTATTTATACAATCAATATGAAATCTATCATATGCGTTCATTCTCAACTTCTGGGTTTTCTTCCTTCTTTATTACTTTTAGTATGTAGCCACAGTTCAGTTCCTTCTACCACAATTTAATTCTTTCTACCACAATTTACTTCCTGCTACCATCATCATCGATTTTTATACTTCCACTTGTCCAAATGAGAATCAACCACATAGAATTTGCAGATAGAAGGTTCAAGATGATTATTTGTTCATTATCTCATGCCCACGTCAACAACATGAAGCTTCAGCTCTTGGTCAAAGATTCCCATCAACTCACATTAATTTCCCCACAATGATTTTGAGGCATGATTTTCGAGCATATGAAAGCGAATCTTGGAAATCCAAGACATGGGTTTTGTGTCGAACAAATCCAATTAGGTGAATCGCGAGCGATTTGCTCAAAACATGAAGGATATGGGAGATATGCTTGATTCTCTAAAATGGGTTTTCCCAAAATTATCGTTGTGGCTGGTTTGAGATCCGTGAGAATTGGATCTATGCAAACTTGTGTATAATGTATAAATATTGGTTATCAGACCTTAATAAGATATATATTATCTATTGATATTAGAATGTTGTGTAATCATATTGTTGTTTGAATTAATATATCAGTTTTGGTTACTGTGCATTTTCAAGAGTTATATGTTTTAAGTTTAGAAGAGCTTAATTCATACGATCTTTCATAAGTAGCATTCCCCGAGGCAAGAGGCCCCCCTGAGGAGGAGTACATTGATCATTTATTTCATTTTTGGTATTGTTTGTTGATTCATTTGTGTGATTTACAGTTCTTTTAATTTATGTTTATGCAAATTCATTCATTTTTGTTTACACAAGAAAACTAGCGCAACTGACTTTAATTGAATAATTGATTGTTATCTCAGCTACAAGAACTCTAATCAATTTAGATGATTGAAAGAATGTCATTAACAATCAAGTATATTGATGATCCAAAGAGTTTAGAATATCCTTGTGTCTTTATTAATCTGTTTCTCCATCATTAGCAAATACTCTATTTTTTTTCTGTAGTTGAACATAAACTTTGTTTCTGCAGCTAAACAATGAATAATGACTCTGTTTTCTGTAGCTAAAGTAGTGACTGTTTCTGTAGCTAAATAATGATTTTTTATTTTATTTTTGATAACAATCATTTTTAGGGATAGATTAAAAGCTAAGGCCTACATATACTTTGCATGCACTTAATCAGTTTACGATCCCCAGGTTGATGATTTAGTGTAGCAGAGTTCACCTAATTGAACTGATTGACAAATACTCCTTAGGAAAAAAGGGAAGAACACCAATAAAATTTTGGGGATGCAAAGAATATCACATGTACAAGGATTTAACTCACATAGAAGACAAAATGAAGACCATGCACAACATCCAAGAAGCTAATATAGTAAAAGATATGGGCATAAATATTCCAAGAATATATGCAACCATAGAAGATCGACAAGAAGAATACCAATCCAATATGATCGAAGTGGAAGGTAGGATCATTAATCATCATGTTTCTATTTTAATTTATTCAAGAGCAATCCATTTTTACATTAATCCTAAAGTAGTAAACATATCTCATTTCGAGAAAAGTAAGCTTGAAAAATCAAGTTTGGTTCATCTAGCCAATGGAATCAAAAGAATGATCAATGAGACAGTCAGAGGACATCCAATAAATCTGAATAGAGTAAATACAGTTGTTGATATGAATATCATACCATTAGGATCATATGAAATCCTAATTGGAATGAATTGGTTGGACAACTATCATGTTGTCCTAGATTGTCATGACACAATATTTACATGCCTTGATGAAGAAGGAAAGAAGAGCCTTGTGAAAGGAATTTTGAGACCCATTTCTATAATGGAGATTTGATCCTTACAAATGAAGAGATGTTTCAGGAAAGGATTTCAATTGTATGCAGTTTGTGTGGAGGAGCCAAAAAATACAAAAGGGCCAAGCCTTGAAGATTTTTCAGTATTGTAAGAGTTTGAGGATGTATTCCAAGAAATACTTGGATTTCCACCAAAGAGGGAGATATATTTCTCTATTGATTTAGTAACATGAGCTGTCCCAGTATCAAAGACACCTTATAGAATGGACACACTAGAATTAAAATAATTACAAATGCAGCTGAAAGAATTGTTGAAGAAAGGGTACATATGCTCAAGTGTTTCACGTTGGGGAGCCCCAATACTCTTTGTTAAAAATAAGAATGGAACATTGAGGTTGTGTATTGACTTTAGATAGATGAATAAATCCACTGTGAAGAACAAATACCCTCTACCCAAAATTGATGACCTCTTTGATCAACTAAGAGGAGAAAATATATTTTCAAATATAGACTTGAGATTCGGATACCATCAAGTAAGAATCAAGGAAGAAGACATAAATAACAAAACCTTTAGAAACATGTATGGACATTATGAATTTGTAGTGGTGCCATTTGGACTGAACAATGCACCAAATATCTTTATGTGCTTAATGAATGGAATATTCATAAATTATCTAGATAAGTTTTTCATTGTATTCTTGGATGACATACTTATTTATTCTAAGTTCGAGAAAGAACGTGAACATCACTTGACGTTGGTGTTGCAAGTACTAAGGGAACATCAGTTTTATGCGAAGCTTGGTAAGTTTTCTTTTTATCGAGAACAAATCCATTATTTGGGGCACATTATTTCAGAAGAAGGTATAGTAGTAGATCCTGAGAATATTGAAGCCATTAGAGGGTGGCTAACACCAAAAAATGTTGTAGAATTCATATCTTTTGTGGGATTAGCTAGATACTACAGGAGGTTTATAGAAGGGTTCTCTAATATTGTTCATCCCATCACTTCTTTACAAAAGAAGAGAAATAAGTTTGTCTGGATAGTAAAGTGTTGAAGGAATTACTTACTAGTGCACCTATTTTAAATATTATTGACCCAAATGAGAATTTTGTGGTTTGTACATATGCATGCAAAGGACTTGGTGGATTCCTCACCCAAAATGGACATGTCATTAGTTATGAGTCCAGAAAGCTTAAAGAACATGAGAGGAACTATTCCATGCATGATCTAGAGCTTGTTGACATAGTTCATGCCTTGAAGATGTGGAGGCATTGTTTAATGGGGAAGAAATTTGAATTAAGGACATACCGTAGTGGTTTGAAGTACCTTTTTGAGAAACCAGCTTTGAACACCAGAAAAACAAGATGGCTGAAATTTTTAAGTGAGCATAACTTCGAAATCAAGCATATCAAAGGAAAAGAGAACAAAGTTGTTAATGCACTCAACATAAGGGTACATCTTATGCATGCTACAACCATTAGTATGTATCAGTCATATTTAAAGAGAATAATTTTGGATGTCGTTGTTGAAAACCAACATTACCTACACGCAAAAGAAGGTTTATAGCAAGAGAATGTAAAACAAAATTCAAAGGGTATGAGATTAAAGAGGATGGATTCCTTATGCATAAGAATAGAATTTATGTTCCTAGTTTTGAAGAACTTAAGAACTTGATGTTGAAGGAAATGCATAATGTTCCATATGTCAGACATCCTGGTTATCAAAAAACAATTACAACAGTAAGAATTTTATTTTTTCCTGAAATGAAGACGGATTGTTGATTACATTGCTAGATGTATGGAATCATAGAGAGTTAAATATGAGCATAAACACCTAGCGGGTTTGCTACAACTATTTCCAATTCCAGAGAAGAAATGGAAAGTGGTAACCATCAAATTTATCACTAAGTTGCCCAGGACATCAAGGCAACATGATTCAGTAATGGTAGTTGTTGATAATTTGAAAAAATATGCTCATTTTGTTCTTGTAAAAATGACTAATACAACAACTAATATTGCATAAATTTACACAAGAGAGATTGCTAGGTTGCATGGAATACCTAAGCCAATTGTCTCATATCGAGATACAAATTTTAATTCAAACTTTTGGAGGGGATTATTTAAAGGATTTGGTACAAATATGAATTTTAGCACAACATACCATCCACATTTAGATGGGAAGACAGAGAGGGTCAACCAAGTAATTGAAGACATGTTGAGAATGTATGAGATGGATAAGCCATCTAAGTGGGAAGATTACTTGCATTTGGTGGAGTTTTCCTACAACAATGGGTATCAAGCTTCATCGAATATGAGCCCATTTGAAGCTTTATATGGTAGAAAATGAAATACACCAGTGATTTGGGACAATCCAATAAACAAAGTGGTACTTGAGCCATAATTTCTCAAGGATATGGAAGACCAGATGGTTAAAATCAAGACAAATTTGAAGGCGAGACAAGATAGACAGCTAAAGAATTTAAAGTGGGAGAGCATGTGTTTTTGAAAGTGAATCCGAAGAAGAGCTCATTAAATTTGGGTAGCTTTACAAAGCTAGCAATAAGATTCTGTGGTCTATTTGAGATATTGGAAAAAATAGGGTCAGTTGCATACATGCTTGTATTTCCTGCTTCCATGAATGTGCATAATGTATGCCATGTCTCTTTGATGAAAAGGTATGTGCATGATCCTAACCATGTTATTATTTGACATTTGATTCAAGTGGAGCTAGAAGGGGAATTTTAGGTCCAACCAGTGTGCATATTGGACAGAAAGGTCAAAATGCTCCAAAATCGAGTCATAGAACTGGTAAAAGTATAGTGGACCTGCTATGGTCCCGAAGATACTACTTGGGAGAATGAAGATGCCATGCGGGCAAAGTAATCGTGAATTTTTGAATAATTTTGAAATTTTGTTTTCTTTTTGGTATATGCATTGAGGACATTGCCAAAATAAGGGGGAGGGGAATGTAACACCCCAGTTTAATAATGTAATTTGTTTATTTGATGAGAGGATGGAGTGCCCAAACAATTGAAAAGGGGCCAAAGTGCCTGAACAATTGAAAATGGGCCATAAATCCTAGGAAATGTAATGCTTTTAACATTTGAATAATAAAAGTACACCATTTCCTACATGATGGACAAGGACAAGAGTTATATGGGGCTATGATTCCACTAGAGAGGGGGAAACCAAGGAGCTAAAACTTTATTCTTTGATTAATTAATTATCACTCATTTGTGTTGGGGGCATATGAGGGGGCACATGAGTGTCTTTGGGAGACCACATTGGTCTTGGGTTGCGCTTTGATACAAAATCCATGTTCTTGATTGACTTGGGGGTTCATTTAGTCATCTGTGAAGTTCTGTGGGTTGGCCATTCATTATTATTCAAATCAGTTTTGGGATTTGTTCCTCTCTGATTCACCATTGTTGCTCATTCTTGTGTTTGCATGGGAAAGGAAAATGAATTGTTGAAGGACAACAACCATGGTTGGTTGGATATAGGAATTACTGGTGTCTTTTCAACCATGAATTGATGCATGAATGTCAGAGATGCATTGACATTCAATAAATATTGTTCATAGATGCTAATCCTAAGAGTCCTCACATTGATATTCTGGACCAGATGCATTGAAGCCCTGGAAAGAGGTGAGTAGCCCGAGGGACTGCATGGTAGTAAAGGGGGTTCATTCTCTTGGTTGGTGCAGATTGGAGGGGAAGAGATTTGGTGAAATTTGGATTTTTGTGTGTTGAGAAACCTTGAGAGCTTGATTGCTGACTGGTTTGGGAAGTTGAGTGTCACTCTGGAACCCATCCTTGTGGATTCATAGCCCTATCTCAACAATGACTTACTATTGATTCTTCGAACAACGATTTCTAAGGTTGGGTGGAACATCCTTGGTCTATAACCAATTGATGATTGTTTTTTATTAAATATAGGTGCTCTCTGTCATGTGTTTCTCTATTTATACATAATTATTTCCATTGTATATTGATTATTATCTCTTAGATATGTATTTATAATGTGTCTTCTTGTTGGTTATTTTTTTGCATGGCATATCGTTATTTCTTTCATAGTTTAACATGAATCTTGATGAACACATGTGTTTCTTGCATGCCTCTTTAATCCGTTGTTTGGTATCATATTTTCAAAATTTAGTTCAAGAAGAGGTTCTTGAGGTAGCATGACCCAACATGTTGGTGGTCAACTACATCGCAGATTGGTATCTGAGCATGCCTAACCTGTTTTTTTTGTTGTTGTTGGTGTTATAGGAAAATCCCCTCGCGAACATATGAATTCCCTCCTGAGTCCTAGACCTCTAAGACCAAGACAAAAATGTGTTAACTTTGATCATTGACATCCCTTTAAACCTAGCTAAACTAATCTGTAGAGAAGAGGAAGAAGATGTACCTTTTTACAATGTTTGTCCTTGCTCAGTCCAAGTTGAGATCTGATCCCCAAGCTCTTGAAAAAGTCTTGTAATCCAATAAAAGACAAAACATGCTTCCTATTCTACCATGATTAGTTTGAAACTAGATCTATCCATCAAAGACAAGTTCATGTAGATATACACAATTTTGAAGGAAACAGGCCAAACACATGTATTAATGAGAACTCAAAAGAGATACTTACAGAAAATTGATGAAGTTGCAACAACCTCTTCCAGCGCTCCTTGTCTATCCCCTTGCTCAAATAATGCACAATCAAAATGACTATGCTTTCACTGATAATTCTCCCTTATGAGATCATAAGTTTGATGTCTTCAATGTCTCCCTCCATTTCACCATGAGAAGGCCTCCTTATATAGGATCGGAGAGGCCTAACCACCTTAGATATTCTTGGGATAGGTTGAGTATCTTTCTCCATCAGTTGCGGATCCTCCCTAAGATTCAACCTTGACCTCAGATTCAAATCAAACTAACTCCAGAGATGAGGGGGATCTTTCCCTGATTTTCCTCAACAACCCAAGATTTCCTCAAACAACCCAACGCTCCCCCATAATGGGGCACAGAGCATTGCAATGCTCCCTCAAAGGAGGAAAAGGAGCGCTAGCGCTCCCTGTTAGTGGGTAGGGGAGTGTTGCCCTTCAAAAGTGATTTTCAAGTGGTTTCCTCTAGGAAAAAGGCTTTGTATTCTTTGTCAAATGACATGTCCTTCTTTTAACCAGTATCTGAGGATGTCTCAAGTGTCCCTGTGATGTCATTCGGGATATGACATCAACAAGATGACAATATGATATTTGCGACACTTGTGACATTTGTGGACAAAGTGAGACACTTGTGACACTTTAAATGATGACAATAGGTCATCATTGAAGTGAGTGATTTTGATGTGTAACATATTGCCCCCCAAAGTGTGAAGTTAGAAGATAGAAACTGATGAATGAAGTACTTTGTAGATTTTTTTGAGCAAGGGCATGGACTCGGAGAACCTGGTAGAAGCTGCACACAATCATCAAACAAATGTTATGATATGCTTCAAACCCAAGTGTAAGTTTTAAACCTGTGAAGTAAAGAAATTCATATAGATTCTTAAGAAAAACATAATTTAATCAATAGCTCATACACAAAGTACACAAAGATTTTATACCGAAAACCCTCAACCGGGAAAACCTTTCTTATATTCATTATTGAATTTCACCATTCACCATACAATATATACAATGTTTTTAGGTATTCCGTAGATACCAAAACCCTAATCCCTTAATACGAGATTAATTTAGTAAACCACTAAAAATAGCAAAATCCGCCAAAAATAGCAAAAACCACCCCCCAAAAAAAAATTTCGGGGTGCTACCCTGTGTTATCTCCTCAATTAAATCAATCGAGTTATTTCATTTTAGGTGATGGGATGTCTTTTAAAAAATACATTTTTAATTTTTGAAAGCTCATTTTTTAGAGCTCTATGGATGTAATAAAGTTAGAATAAACTTTCGTTTAGTTTTTATTTCATCTAATTCAAATCTCAGGTTTCAGTGGCTTAGGCGAACATTTCGGTTGTTCATTAGCCACCGAAAGCCTTAGCTTTCGGTATCTTAAACAAAGAAACTTAGGGCTATTTTAGCCACCGAAATCTCAGGAGTGGGGGAGGAGTCAGCACATATTTTCACACATTTAAATCATCGGGTTTGAAGTTCTATAATTGCAATTAGCCGCCGAAAATATAGGAGAATGAATCGTTCATGACCGGGAGATGATCTCTGCATGATATAGCGAATCTTTTCGGATCGCTGTTTCATCAAAATACATGGTTACGTACCTCTCAGTCATCAACCATGATTGTTTCAAATCACAAGATGCTCTTTCGCATCCCTTGTAATCAGCACCAAGATATGATGCTTGCCTCATTTTTCTCGTCCCTGTCACAGTTGAGCCGAATCTCCCTAAGTTTATGTTGTGTAACTTTCCACCAAAATATGATTTTTCAATCGCAGGTGTACATGAGCATTGCGACAAATGAAGAAAGGAGGATCAACTCTGAGGAAAGAGCTCGACGACATCAGTTACTTGGAATCACACCTGGAGGTATGCCAATTGTTCAGGGACACAGGTTGTTATAATTTTTGTAAACAATTACAGAGTTCTCACCAGTAGGTAGCAGAAGCCTTTTCCCTGAATTTTGATGGAAGGAAAGAAGTCATCGGTCGAGATGAATTTGAGGTGGAAAAAGCTTTCACAGCTGAGATAACAGAGCTTCCTAGGACTAGAGAAAAATGGTTTAAAACCATTGTCACAAAAAATGTTGAATTTAGGTCTTGAAACCAGAACACAAGGATTTGATATGGAAGAAAGACATTCCTGTGTCTTTTCTTGAAGAGAAATGACAACAATTACTAAAGGCTATTATGGTCTATATAACTTGAGAAGGCAGATACAATAGGGTGATGATTTACCATTCAAACTCATGAATCATTTTACTGGTAGAAACCCACTCAATCTGCCCTATTTTCTCCATAGAGGCTTATCCAAAATGGCTCATCAGGTCAAGCCCAAGCCCAATAAAGTTGCAAGTAGACTATCCCGCCATGGTCTAATTAAACTTTTGGTTTGTGAGTTGTTGCAAAGAAGAGGCAAAGAGTGGAATTACTTCTTGTTTTGGAATGATTTTCGGACTAATGTACAGCTAGAGGGTAAAAAGAGTCCTCATTCTAAGAAATCTTCTACTACCAGAAGTGGAAAGAGGAGGAGGAGAGCAATCTCTCCAATTCCAGTTAATCAACCCTCTCCTTCCTCTAAGCTTAATAAAACTAAGAAGAAATTGAACTTTAGTAGTGAAACAGATAAGGCCAAAGAATCCCCAGTGAACAAAAGCATTCTTAATCTTCCTTACACAGACTCGGAGGATGAAGAGCACCAGATTGAAACAGGGCATGAGGAATCAGTTACCACAGGGCGTGAAAAATCTGTTTTTGTAGATACATTCACAGCAAGTTATGAATACCTTCCATCAACTACACCTCAAGAAGAACAAGAACCACAAATTGCAGATGCCTCATCTAGAAAAAGAGTGAAGCAGAGTAAATCAAAGGAAATTAAGGAGCTTAAGAAGAAGTTAGTTGAACAAGAAGTGCTAGAAAGGGTAATTAAAACAAGATATGAAACTCTGCCAAAAAACTTTGTAGAAAGCAACTCATCCTTGGAAATATTAGCTCATGAAAGCATAAAGGAAAAGAAAAAGAAGGACAAGATTGTAAAAGATTACAACATCTTATGGAGAGTAGCTCAGGGCTTGAAGAAAAAGGTTAGGGCTTTGAGGAAGCAAGATATGTCTTCAAAACACCAGGCTCAAACACATGCTACTCTTGAAACCCTAGCAGAGGTGGCAGTTCAGTGCAATGAACCAGAGGCAGCCAGTAATCCTACAGTCTTTGAGCAAGATGCAGAAGCCTTAAAAGATCAACCCTAAGGCATTTTTGAGCTAAGACAAAAGGTATTTTTGAAATTTTGATAATTTCACTGAAACAGACCTTTCAGTGGCTTAGGTGAACATTTCGATTGTTAATTAGCCACCGAAAATAGAGCTTTTGGTAGCTAATTGGTCCGAATTCTGTCTACTCTAGCTACCGAAAGCACTGATAAGGCATAAAGTTAATATTTTTGCACAGATCCAAGTTTTCCTTGTCCAAAAGCCTCATGAATGGTTCCAATCGATGGAAAATAATTAATGACATCCTTATCAAGAGTTTGTTTTGATTTTGGAGATGCTCTACAAGACAGAAAGGTCAAAATCGGTTAGCTATTTTTAGGTATATAAAGTTGTTTGACTGTCAGCAGGTGTCATTTTCGACTCTTCTCATATCATATACAATCCAACAACCTCGAAAGGCTCACTACACCTGCCAAAGAATCCGAAGGACATAAAGATCATTCAAGGATATGAATTGACCTAGTTTATAGGAACTTTGCCTATTTTCTTGGGCCAGTGATTGATTCTCTATTTTAGGCAAAATTCGATCCAGTATTCTAGGATTTTGAAACTGTTTGTAAAGGCTATAAAGCCTAGAACATTTGATGAAGAAAAGGTTCGATTTTGAGTTCTGTAATCCACTGTTATTGTGATAAAGACACTTTCTTTAATATATTAAGCCTGCAATCTTCTTTCATTGTTATTATCAGACTCCCTTTATCTTTTTCTATGCCTATGAGTTAAAATCATTTCTTTGTCTATGTTTAAAGGTCCCATGGTAACTGTCATCTTACCTTTGATGGTTAAGCAAGAATCATAAGCATCCTTTGCTAGTTTGCTGACCCATCATATATATTGTTATGTATGTTCTGGTTAATTGATTGGTTTTCTTATCTATTTGATCTACAAACCTATCTGATAATAGCTCTTGAAGGCCTTGTACTGCATG
>ML781790.1:284145-306502 GCA_009831015.1 Picea engelmannii | reverse complement strand
AATTGGATTCAGCCAACATCTTGGCTAAACCTTGACCTTTGATCAATTTGGTAGGCTTTATTTCCAGGTCAAATTCCTGAATCTTGGCTATCCACTTACTCCTCCTCCCGTCTATGTCAGGCTGAATAAGAATGTCTTTAACAACAGCTGAGGGGACATAAGTTATGATTTTTGACTACAGGACATAGACTCTAAATTCCTTGAGGGCCTTTACTAGGGCATATGCCTGCTTCTCCATAGTGTCATACTTGACTTCGGCATCCCTCAATGCTCGGCTGAAATAGGCAATAGGCTGCTCTAGCCCATCCCTGTTTGTCTGTAATAAAACAACGGCTACCGTGTCAGGTGAAGCAAAGGAGAAAATAAGGAAATCCTTTGAGTAATCGGGACTGATAAGCATGGGGGCTTCAGACAGGGCCTTCTTTATTTGCTCAAAGGAATTTCATGATTCAGAAGTCCACTTCACTTCATTTCCTTTCCTTAACATGGTTGTTATAAGTTTTACCTCCTCAGCAAAGTTGGGTGCAAACCTCCTCAGAAAATTAATCTTACCAAGGAAAGATTGGACCTCCTTCTTAGACCTCGGGACTGATAAGGCTTGTATTTCCTCAACTCTGCCAGGGTCAATCCTGACTCCTTTCACTGATATTATGTGGCCTAGTAACTTTCCCTCCTGCATGGCGAACAGAGATTTCTTGGGGTTTAATGAAATTCCAAAACTCCTGCATTTCAAGAAAACCTTCCTAAGATGGCAACAATGTTCCTTATCAGATTTTGAAAACACTGTGATATCATCCAGATAGACGACCACAAATTTATTCTTTTCCCCAATGAAAGCTATGTCCGTGGCACGTTGGAATGTTTCCTCTGCATTCATCAATCCAAAAGGCATATTGGCATACATGAATGTGCCCCATGGAGTGGTAAATGTCGTCTTTTCTGTGTCCTCAAGCAGAATAGAGACTTGATTGTAGCCAGAGAAACCATTGATCATGGACATCCTGGATGCTCCTGTTACCCTCTGTAGTATATGTTCCATCTTTGGTAAGGGGTAGTTATCCTTTCGTGAGATCCTGTTCATGTTTCTGAAGTCTACACAGAGTCTGATTTCTCCATTCTTTTTCCTTACTGGTACCAGGTTGGACACCCACTCTGAATATCTCAGTGGTACAATGATCTGGGCCTACAACAGCTTCTTCACTTCCCTCTCCATAATAGGTAGTAGCATAGGATTGATCTGTCTTAGCTTCTGCCTAAATGGCTTTGCCATGGGATTTTATGCTCGATGACAGAAGTGTCATATGTTTTGAGGTCTTCGTAGGTCCAAGCGAAAACATCAGTGAATTCCCCTAAAAGTTCAATGTATTTAGACCTCTGCTCCTCTGTCAGACTTCTTGACAATTTGAAAAACTTGGGCTCACTCTCGGTACCGATGTTGCACTGAATAGTACCAATGTCATCCTCTGAGATTTCCCCTTTTAATGACACATCATTTCTATCAAAAATCCTTTCCAAAGGAACCAATCCTCTTGGAATATGGTTGCTGGGGAGCTACACGATGTTACGCTCTGCTATTTTGCTCAGAAACTTACCCCCATCAAGCTCTTCTTTAGAGACAAAATCTTGGTCGATATGCATATCTGAAAATTCTTCGACAGTCTCCAAGAATTTCTTGATCTCGAGATCATCCTCGAATACCTTCCAATGTTTGATGTTGTCAGGTATGGAGGGCCTGTATTTTACTTCTACATCATATCTGAATTTGGGCGGCAAGGGTACTTTGAAATTGCTCGCTGACGTAGCCAAGGAATCTGCCACTGTGTTCTCCTCTCTTGGGATGAAAGAAATGTTAAATGCTGAGAAGAAACTGTCAATTAGGTCCCATACCTCATTTCTGTAACTCTTGAGTCGAGGATGCTTAGCCTGATAAGCGCTTCTGATCTGCTGGACCACCAACTCTGCATCTCCGAACACTGCTACTCCCTGGATACCCATTTCCCTTGCAGCTCTTAATCCTAGAATAAGAGCTTCATACTCTGCCACATTGTTGGTAGCTTCAAATTCTAGTTTGTATGACAGAGACATGGTTTCCTGAGCAGGTGACACAAAAAACACCCCAGCTCCAGTGCCTTCCCTAGAATAGGCTCCATCAAAGAACATTTTCCAGATGGGGGTGATGGAGAGAGAAGATTCATGAGGAGTGGTGGGCTTCTTTCTGAGTTTTAGAGGAGGCTCGGGGGCATTAGTGAGTTGTAGTAAACTGGAACCTAAATCGGTGTCTAAGGAAAAAATGGGATGGTTGGTGGGATTAGCTTCATCATTGATTATATAGGCCAACTGGGCTTCTCTATACAACCTCCTATGTTCCCCTCCAAATACCAGGATGGTAGCATATGTGAGGTCCGTCTGCAAAGTTCCCCCCAGTCTTTTTATCCAGGATCTTGACAACAACATACCAAACTTGGGGGGGACATCATCCACTATGATATCCATGACCACACTTTTCATGGGCAACTGAAACAAGGTCACGACCAGGTCTTTGATAACTCCTAGACACTGAACTTTTTTGGAGTTGAAGGAATAGAGTTCATGATAGTCTCAGGTGACTTGTAGCCCTAACTCTTCCATGACAATTTTCGGCATGAGTTTGTGAGAAGCCCCCGAATCCATCAAGCAGTTGTGCAGTACCTTGTCATGTATGTTGAGGGAAGTGTAGAAGGGAGGGGATGAGTCATTCCTATCTTCTACCATAGGACCTAAGACAAATGCATGCTTTTCATCTTGCAAATTGATGGAGTCTGTGGGAAGGCACAAGACCTCAGACTGCAAAAGGTCAGAGAAGCGCTTCTTGAACCCTTCATGTTTGATCAATTTGGTCAGGGGTACAGGGATCCTGATCTTTTGGATTTCATGCTCGAAATTAAAAGAAGATGTAAGATTTGGAATTTCTCTTATTTTGGGGACATGACTCTGGACTATGGGAGAGAGGGGTTGGGTCTTCTTACCTCTATGACTATCTACTACTTCATTAGCAGGTTTCTCTGCTCTAGTGGACTGCTCGGGAACATCAGGTGCCACTGTCTTTTTCTTGGACCTCAGACCATACCTGCCTTGGTTGCCATTAGACTTGTCCCCCCTGCTCAGTTCATTCAGCTGACTATCCATGAGGGAATCTTCGTATGCTGATTGAGTGAGATGAGGAAAAGGAGCAGTGTCTCCGAAGCAATGAATTTCAGGATCAGGCTGGTCTGCTTCCCCTTCTACCCCTTCGGCCACAAAATTGTTTTGAAAAGGGGCCTGAATTTTTTGATCTTCTCTGTCTCTTCCCCTCTCTCTATGCACAGTCGGGGAATTAATATTGTTGGGCCTCCTGAAACCTCCTTTTTTTTCGACGTTTTGAGGGCCCTTGTATGCTTGCCTCCCTTCCACCTTCATTCTCTCCATCTCTGGAGACAAAGACTTCACCATCCTGGTCAGCTCATCCACTTGAGGGTGGGACGCCGATGGGCCAGAAGTTGAGGCTTCCGACCTTCCCTTTCTTCTGTCTGTGTCGGCCTTGTTCCTCAGTCTGTCAGCTGCTAATACATTGGATTCCACTTCTATGTCTGCATCTTGCATTTGAGCTAAGGAGGTGGCTCTTCTTTCTCTCAATAGAAGACAGAAATTGGGGCCAAACGCACTAGCATAAGAAATCTTGGCCGAGGCTTCTGAGGGTTTTATTTCGGCAGGAATTTTATTATACATCTTATTGAATCTTTTGGAGAAGTCAGAGACAGACTCTCCTTCCATCTTCTTCAAAGACCCGAACTCTGTCATGTAATACATGAAATCCTTCCTATCTCCCCACTGCCTCAGGAAATCACTATCCAGAGCTTCGATCCCAGCAATAGATCCGGGGACCAGTCCTCTAAACCATTTCCTCACCTCGCCATCTAGGCTCTGGATGAAGACTGTCATCCATACATCTTCATTTTCAATGTTCAGGTTGTCTTCATAACTATAGAAAGCAACCAGGTTCTCCTCCGCAGTTACATCCCCTTCCCCAGTGAACTTGGGCATATATTTCAAGTAATCTCCAGTAGGGAGAGGATTCATAGGATGGGGTAGGATTAAGGGAGCATATCTGGAAGCAACTATGGCATCCATTCTATTTAGAGGGGGATTAGCACCAGCCATAGGAATATAAGGTGGAGGAGAACTTGGAGGAGAAGGAGTTCATGAAGGAGCTACCTGGAATGAGTTTCGAAGTGGAACGAGAAAAAAAAGGGGATTTAAGGAGAAGGCTAACGAGCTCAAGTCAACAGATGATCCCTTTTGTGCAGGAGTGGTAACAGTAACAAGAGGAGGAGTGGGGAAATATTCAGTGTTCCTGGGTCTATGCCAAAGTATGGCTTCGGAGGAGAGGGGAGTGACAAGGGCTTCTCCCTCCAATACCAGATAAGGAGGGGAAAACTCAGTAGGAACACTCCTGAAATTCAGGAAACGGGACACCTCGGAAGGAGGTCGGTCAATCAACCGAGGAGGCAAAAATGGAGTTCTTACAGAAGGAGATGGTAGGTTACCTATTTCGGCGGTGGAAGCTTCTTCTTCAAGGGCCTTTCCTTTTCTGAGAACCACCTTCGGATCATCTTCAGGTGTAGCTAGAGGCAGTTGTGGGTGAGACCGCATGTGTCTGCCTCTGAAAGCCACAATTACCACGGCAGGTTTGTCCCTAGCGGAGTCATCACAATGGAGTCGCCAGGTGCACAGTAGAAATATTCAAAGCTCTGATACCTAATGCACCTTTAGAATCAGAGGCTCAATGTCGTTCAATCCCGGGGAAAATTTTGAACTTCGTCCCCGGCAACGGCGCCAGAAATGTTAGCGTCAGAAGTCACTCCTGGATTGCTTGCAGGAGAAGAGCCCAACGCCCATCAGTTTTATGTCATGATTCGTTTAATGGGGTGATCGAATGGATAAGGACTCAAGAAGATATAGCTTTAACTTGAAAAACCGGGCCTAGTATGCAGAAAACAAGGGAGGTCTTGATCCAACTTCTCTCAGTGAATGATTAAAGGGTGGTAGAGGGAATACTTGTGAGAAGGGAGAGAAACACTGCATTGGTAGAAAGGCCTTCGGAATCTTGAGGATGAAAAACTCGGAAGCCAAGATCCTCTTGGTCCAGAGCCTCAAGGAGCTGAAGGGTGACTCGACTGGATCCTCCAATTCCGAGTCGTTCAGTGCTAAGAAAATCGCAGGAACCGATTAGAAATAGTGCAACTGTTACAGTGATCCAACCTACATCATCCTATAACAACTACAACTCGACTGGATCCTCCAATTCTGAGCTGTTCTAACACAGTAAACAAAAATATGGAAAAGTGGCTGACATCCATAAAGTAAGAAGTCTCCAATGTCTTATACATTAACCAGAGTGACCAGCGCTTCATCAAAACTTTACAATCGGGAGCTCTGCTCAACCATTGATCCCTTACAAAATAAAAAGACTGAGTGTATATACTCAGAAAATTCACCTAACAACGACGTGCTCAGTTATCCAAGGCTTGGTGTCCTTTCAACCGAATTCGGACAGATATCCTTCGTCAGACGCTATCTTAACTGTGCATGGATCCTGTAAGGGGAGTAGCTAAGCCATTAAGAGCTAAGTTAGAATGTGTAGACCTCCTCTGGCTAATCGAGGACTGGGCATGGCCTCTTTGGAAAAAATGGTACAGAGGACCCTCTCGAGCAGACCGCTGGCTAGGCTCTCCATATCTTGCACTTAATGCATGAAGAAAGGTTTCAACCACTCTTTCTTACCTTCATTTACTTCAAGAGAAAACCAGGCTTGAGGTCGGATCAAATGGCACCCGGAGAACGCGATGAACCTTTCAGCGGCTGGATCCGATGCCTTTGGCCCCCTTTGTGCAGCTCTTTTATTTCCCAGGTGACCACGGGCTGTGACCTTATGTTTACTCTCAAAGTAGCTTTCGGTGTTCGTGAATAGGAAGGGGTTGATCCTTGTTTCTTGCAATCACGATGAGCAAAATGCCGAGACGGCTTAATCTAGTGCCACGCATCCCTCTAGATCTGACGGTTCTGAAATCTCTCGATGATGTTGTGGGCCCGGGTCCTGGACACTCCCAGCACCTCGCACATCGAGAAATGACAGAGCTTCTCTTTGCGCCTTAAAATCGCGATGGGTGAAACGACGAGGAACCTAATCACGCGCCAGGTGTCTCCCGTGGATGGATACCCGAGATTGCTTCGTAATACTGTGGGCCCAACTTTGGGCACCTTCGGGGTTCGGGGTTTCGAGATATAGGACAACACGAAACCTTCACCCTTTGAACTCGCGATTGATGAAACGCCAACCCGACTAGATCTCGCGCCACGCGTCCTTTGGATGGACGACTGCTATCCTTCCCTGCATATAATATTGGAGCGATGCATTTGCGCTAACCTCAGCACAACTCCACTGACCGCAATTTTCCGCCAACCACTGATCTGCTCTTATGGATGAATCTGGACTACCGACGATATAATCTCACCCGCTCGCTTGATTGGGAGCCTGAAATGAGATTTTATGTGTTTCGCTCGGGCGTTCCTCATGCGACTCGCTGAACCGAATGCTCTTGTGCCCCAGACAAGAAATGTTACTAACAAATGGAACAGATCTTAGCCAATAGGTATGCTCCTCTTATTTTTCCCAATCCCTTATCAACCATGCCGGCAAGCGATTATCAAAAATATATGCCAAAGTTTACTGTATGTGGGGATTATACCGCTGAGGAACATATAGAGGCTTTCTATGCTTATGCTGAGAATATTAACATTTTAGAGGAAGATGTTTGGACTAGAATTTTTGTGCAAAGCTTGGATGGTCAAGCCAGGAAGTGGTTTAAGGAACTACCATCAAATTTAGTGGCGGGCATTGAGCAATTAGATGGAGTGTTTTTGAAACATTGGGGAGAAAGAAGAGACCTCTTGTATTATATTACTGAATTTGGAAATATAAGAAGAGAAAATGGGGAGTCTGTCTCAGACTTCACCAAAAGATTCAATACAATGTTTGGCAAGATCCCTGCAGAGATCAAGCCAACTAAAGCATCAACAAAGATTACTTACTTTTCTGCCTTCGATCTGGAATTTTTCTTAATCCTTAGAGAAAGAAGGTCAGCCACACTCGCTTTAATGCAAGATGTTGCTCTTGAGGTTGAATCGAACATTATGGCATCTCATAAACTTAAAGGAAATTTTGAGAGAAAGAAGTTGTCTGCTGATCCTCCTTCTTCTTCAAATACCAAAATGGAAAAGATAGCCAAGATGTTGGACAGCTTGGCCTCGGAGATGTCAAAACTGAAAATTCAGAGTCAACAGCCAGCAAGAAGTAAAGATCCTAATGCCTATGCTCCCAGAAATCCCAATGCATTCCCTTACACAAGGAACAACCGGCAGGTCCATATCCTTCAAAGAGACAAGAATGCAGCTGAAGACCAAAGGATTAGGCCCCCCTTCCAAAATGCAGTGCTAGAAGAAGAGCAGGAGCTATCTCATGATGAAGTTGAAGAAGAAGATGACATCAATTTATTTGGGGATGATATTGATTCCTTCTTCTTGACACAAATAGATTATGAGGAGGCCCAGATGAATGAGCAGATTAATGAGGCAAGCATTGGAGAATCTTTTTATCAGACAGATGATCAACCAGGTTACAATTTAATATCTAAGACTGCTGCTCCAAAGCCATTGCTTGCTGCCCCCGGAAAAAAGAAAGATGTTGCTGCCAAGAAGCCTACTGCTCCTACAAAGCATACCTCCACTCCTGCAAAATACTAGCAGAATTAATTGCAGCCCCAAGCTAAAGAACATGTGTTCCTCAGAGCTCCTTCTAACGAGGTAAAACCTTCTGATAAAATATCATATTCATTTAATTTCGAATCAGAAATTCAGAAGGTAAAAATACCTATTCCATTGACTGAACTTATGAAGAATGACATATTCAAGTCTACTATCCTAAATTCCCTTCAACCAAAGACTCCCCGAGCTGTTGATTATGTAAACCTTCAAGATGACAAGCCCACAATGACTATAGTACCTATGGTAGAGGACCGAGATGACTCTTATCCACCCTTCTACATATCCCTGAATATCCATGACAAGATCCTTCACAACTGCTTGCTTGACTCGGGAGCGCCACACAATTTTATGCCTAAAGAAGTGATGGATGAGCTTGGGCTTGACATCACAAAACCTTACCATAATCTCTTCTCTTTCGACTCTAGGAAAGTCAGATGCCTTGGCCTCATAAAATACCTTGTCATAAACCTTGCCCAGCTGCCAATGAGAAGCATGGTAATGGATGTTGTAGTGGCCGATATCCCACCCAAGTTCGGCCTCCTCTTGTCACGTTCATGGAGAAAAAGGTTAGGAGGTACCTTTCATATGGATCTTTCATATGCCACATTCCCGGTGTTTGGAGGAGAGATAAAGAGACTTTACAGTGAAAATCATCTTGCCTACATCATTAGTGATGGGAAGAATTCTGTAAGCCATCCCATCTATGCATTGGACACAGACTTTGGGGCATGCATTTTGCAAATAGATGATTCTCAACCATCTCCATTGCAGCTCACAAAGCCTACTTATCAGCAGACTGATGGAGAGAGTACTCCCGTGTGGAGCATGTTCTTTGATGGTGCCAGTACCAAAGACTCAGCAAATGCAAGTGTAGTTTTGATTTCTCCTTCAAAAGAGGCTATTCATTTGTGTTTTAAACTTGATTTCAAAACTACTAACAATATAGCAGAGCATGAAGCTTTGTTATTGGGATTAAATTCTTCCAAGGAGATGGGAATCAAAGGACTAAAGGTGTTTGGAGATGCGGATCTCATCATACAGCAAGTGAATAGTACTTTCCAAGAAAAACATGTCAGGTTGAAAGCTTATAGGGATGAGATATGGAAAATCAGGGACTCTTTTTCCATTTTTGATATTTCTTATATACCCGGAGCTATGAATCACCTTGATGATTCCCTTGTTGTCTCGGCCAGTATGTTCATTCCTCCCATGCCTCCTAGACTGAATTATGAAATCCAAGTCAAATATAGACCATCCCTGCTCGACAATATCAAATATTGGAAAGTCTTTGAAGATGATGACGAGCTTAGTAGATTTCTCCAGGTGGTAGATGAATTTTCTAATATGCATATTGACCAGGAAAATCAAAATGTAGAGGAATCCAAAAATCCTAAGCTAAAAAGAAAAATGGGTCAACATGATATTGTTCAGCTGCCCAACAATTATATACCTCAGGGTTTGGTGCCTCTTGAGAAGATTTTTGACCAAAATGATGTCCCCTACAAACTTTATAAGAAGGAGAAGGATCCTTTTGTCCATGAGCACAATATAGGAAGCCAAAGTCGTCCTAAATTCATAAATCTATCCACTGAATTAACTGTTGACCAGAGGTCAGAATATTGCAGCATTATGAAGGAATTTGCTGATGTTTTTGCCTGGAAATACAGTGATCTGAAAACCTATAATTTTGATGTCATTCAACATAAGATTCCCCTTGAGAAAGACACCATCCCTTTCAAACAGAAGCTGAGATCTATCAGTCCTCTCTTATTGCCTGTAATTGAAAAAGAAATCAAAAATCTCCTTGATGCCAAAATCATAATCCCATTAAGATACTCCAAATGGATTGAAAACCTAGTAATAGTGATCTATATGGATATTGGTGGCCACCCACCTTTTCCAACTGGCTCAAAACAACTTTATGACATTTTTGGCAATTTACTATTTTTAGCAGTTTTTATTTTCGGGGCCATTTTGAGGGCCTAAATGAAGGTTTTTCGGTATCGAGCTCCTCAATGATATATGAAGGCATAATTGATCCCCCAAAATGAATCTCCTTGATGATACCTTTCCAACGGGCTATCACACGCCTAAAATGAATATCATATGAAAAAGTTACGACCCCAAGAAGTTGATGTACTAGCTTACCCAAACAGGGCCCACATGACTTTTGGCTCTTCATCTCCTAGGGTTAGGTTTTTGGATGTATAGGGTTTTTGGTATTCTTGATTATTGTAAAAAGGCCTTCAGAGCCTCATTGTAACCTTCTTCTTGCGAATGCGCGCTGCCGTCACATCTCTTCTCAGAGATAAGCCGCCACCATTCCAACAAGCTTGTTTTGCTGCATTTTACAGTTTCAACTTATTTTGTTATTGAATAGAAAACCAATTTTATTGTATATCTATTATTTTGTGTTAAGAACCTATTAATAATCTGTATTCATTTCATTCTTCTCATAAAATCCGGATCAGTGGTATCAGAGCGGTCTTCTCCTTGTCGTCTTAATGCATGTCCCCAACGAGGTCAGGGTACAAAGAGTTGGGTCTTGAGCTTGTTTCTCTTGAGGACAGAATCTCTTGCACACCCAAGCGACCTCCCATAGTAGGAGAAAATAAATATGACAGTACATGATATCCTTTCAAACTGTTGATTGAGGAATCCCTCATGCAACAGAGGAATGAGATGATGGATAGTTTCACGAAAATCCTTCGGTGACTACCAACAGGCGACGCATCTTCTTTGAACGGAGGCGCCGCCCCCTTCAAGGTACAAATAAACTTTGATATTCCTATATTTGAAGGTCAAATAGATGCAGATGTTGTAGATAAGTGGTTGAATCTACTAGAAGGGTATTTTTCTGTTCATAAATTTTCGGATAGAGATAATATTACTTTTGCGCTCCTCAAAGTCGTTCCCCATGTCAAAGATTGGTGGGAAACTTTCTGTGAGCAAAAGGAAACAGAGGAAACCTCATTATTTTTAGTCACGGTCACCTAAGAATCCTTTAGGGATTCTATTAAGGAACAATACTATCTTGTCGGAAGTTATGACGACCTGTATACCAAATGGACCACACTGCGACAAGAAAGAGACCAAGCAGTGCCAGATTTCACAAATATCTTCCATACCTTGTGCACCAAGTTGGGTATCAAAGATTCAGAGCGACATTTGGTGCTCAAGTATCATGGTGCTCTGCATAGATACATCCAGACCAAAATGGAATTTCTAGACATCTCATCCTTGGGCGCGGCCTACCGATATGCCGTCAAAATCGAGCAGAAGCTCAAACAAAAGACACGGCAATTTGGGCCTGGGAACCCCTCACAACAAAATCCAGGAAAGGGCATCCCCAACCCACCGAACAAAGGACAGAGAAAATATGGGAAGTATCAAGACAACCAGTACAAGCCACAAGAAAAGAAGGACACCGGAAAGACAAAGAAAGATATTGAGAAGTGGTGCGACTTCCATAAGAGCCCTTGGCATAACACTGCTGACTGCCGCTCAAAGTAGTTGCTGGTGGCCGAAGTGAAAGCCTCTAAATCATATGCAAATTCTGACTCTGAGATAGAACCAGAAAGGGGAAGACGGATCATTGATGTGGAACCCAGTGCCACCATTTCTACCACCAAGCTCCAGCCTCATGAACCAGACGAGCCAGAAGAAGGAGAGTGCCTCTTCCATTCATAGATGTAGGTAAAAGGCACCCCGCTGCACTTCATCATTGATAGCGGTAGCCAAAACAACCTCATATCAGCAGAGGTCGTCAAGCGACTGGCCCTCTCAAAAATGCTGCACCCACAACCCTACACTATTGGATGGCTCCGCCAAGGAAGCGATCTCCATGTCAGCCAACAGTGCCGACTGTCGTACAACATCAAGCCCTTCAAAGACGAGGTATTGTGTGATGTTGCTACTCTTGAAGTTTGTGATGTTCTTTTGGGCCAACCTTATTTATGGAAACATCATGATGTATATGAGTCTAGGCCTCATAGTGATATTATTACTTTGAACAGGAAATTGTACAGGATACTCGAGGCAGTCCCACCTAGTGCTATTTCCTTGATCTCTGCTAAGAAATGTAGGAAGGTCATCTCACAGATGGGGAAGTTTGTCTTCTTCATGATTCACTCTCAGAACAAGCGAAATATCGTAGCCACATCTAAGGTCTCTGCGTCTAATCTCTCCACAAAGAAGAAGCAAGTAGATAAGGTCATGGAAGAATACTCAAATATCTTCTCCTCACCTACAGGGGTACCTCTACACTGCCAGGTCAAGCACCCCATCGATTTGACCCCCGACGCACCGCTGCCCAATGGTCTAGTCTATCATCTCTCTTTGTTAGAGAATGAGGAGATCAAGCAACAGATCCAAGAACTGCTCCACAAGGGGCACATCCACCCCAGCTCATCACCTTGCAGGAGCCCAATTGTGTTGGTACAGAAGAAAGATGGAACCTGGCGACTCTGTATTGATTACCGGGCTCTGAATAAAATCACTGTCAGAAATCGGTACCCGATTCGCCGAATCGATGACCTCCTTGATCAACTTACGAGGGCCAAATACTTCAGTAAGATTGATCTGAAGTCTGGCTACCACCAGGTCCCGATAGAACAGACAGATGTATGGAAGACTGCCTTCAAGTCAAAGGGAGGACTTTTTGAATGGTTGGTCATGCCCTTTGGTTTGACAAATGCTCCAACCACTTTCATGAGGATGATGGATGATATCATGCGACCATTCACCAATACTTTTGTAGTGGTGTATCTGGATGACATTCTAATTTACAGCAAGACTTGGGCCGAACACTTGCAGCATATTCAATAGGTTTTGCACACCCTGCGGCAACACAAGCTATACGCCAACCTGGAAAAATGCTCCTTCGGCATGAAGAGGGTCCATTACCTGGGCTACATCATTGATCAGCATGGCGTACATGTGGATCCAACCAAGATCCAAGTCATCCGTGACTGGCCAACCCCAACAACACTCACTGATCTTCGGAGCTTCTTGGGACTTGCTAATTTCTACCGCAGTTTCGTGTTGGGTTTCTCCCATATTGCATGGGCCCTCAAGAAAATAAACAAGGGTGGTGGTAAGGAAAAATTTGTGTGGGGCCGGTCCCAACAATAAGCGTTCGATGATTTGAAGTAGCGCTTGTGCTCAGCCCCAGTACTTTCACTACTGGACCTGCAACATCCCTTTGAGATTGAGACAGATGCTTTAGACTATGTTGTGGGCCCCGTTCTCACTCAGCATGGCCATCCCATGGCCTATCATAGTGAGACACTGTCCGATACTATCCGTAAGTACCCTACTTAGGAAAAAGAAATGTACTCCATTGTGCAAGAATGCCGCCAGTGGAGACATTACATTCTTGGGAAGGAGACAGTCATCCACACTGATCATAAGCCACTGTAGTTCATGCAGAAACAGAGAAAACTACAGAATGACCACCATCAAAAGTGGTCCACATACTTGCAGTAATTCCACCTCAACATCAAGTATAAAACAAGAAGCACCAATCGCGTCGTTGATTGCCTCAGCAGACCGCCAGTCGCAACACTCACCACAGTGCTTGACTCTTGCAGCCATGAGACATATGGATGGCCCCAACTATATGAGACAGACCCTGACTTCACCACCACCTACCAAATGTTGGGTGCAAATGTAGTTGTCGATAATTTCCATCTTCAGGATGGGTTGTTATGTCGTCTGGGCCATATCTGTGTTCCATCAAGTGAGCGAGCAAAGATGATCTGGGAAGCCCACTATATTCGGGCGGTAGGACACTTCGACATCAAAAAGACAGTGGTGATGCTACAAAAACATTTCTACTGGCCGAAACTTGGACAGGAGGTCGACAAGTATATCAGGTCCTGCACTGCCTGCATTATTGCCAAACCGACCACTAAGAAATAGGGCCTGTACACCCCTCTTTATACTCCTAATAGGCCATGGGAATCCATCTCAATGGACTACATGTCGGGCCTCCCATCCACCAAGTGGGGAAATGACTGTGTTTTTGTGGTTGTTGATCATTTTTCTAAGATGGCGATTCTGGTTGCCTGCAAGAAGAGCAACACAGCAGAGACCACTGCCAAGCTCTTCTTTGAACGAGTTTGGGTACATTTTGGAATCCCACAAACCATTGTATTAGATCGGGATAGTCAATTTCTCAGCACATTCTGGTTGAGCCTCTGGTCACTGCTGGACACCAAGCTCACCAAATCCATGGCCTTCCACCCCGAGATAGATGGCCAAACCGAGGTTGTAAATCGAATGATTGTGCATATCCTTCGCATGTATAATTCAAAGAGCCCTCGCACATGGGATGAGAGCCTTCCCTATGTCTAACATAGCTACAACCGAGCCTTGCATAGCTCAACCGACCATAGCCCCTTTCAAGTGGGGTTGGGATTCCAACCATTGGGTCCCATAGATGTTGCACTTCCCCTTGCAGTCACTTCGACTGACTCATCTCCTTCTCCAACTGAAGCTGACAAAGCCACCCAGTTCATTGAGCAGATCTAGCACATCCGGCAATAGGTTCAGGATATCCTACAGAAGTCCTATGACAAGTACAAACAATGCCATGATCAACATCGGGTGCCGCATAAGTTTCAGGTGGGTGACAAAGTTTGGTTGCACTTGCAGAAAGAACGCCTTACAGGACCCCATCGGAAGCTTCGCCCACTTCGTTATGGACCATACACTATCACCAAGGCTGTGGGAGATAATGCTTTTGAGCTCAACATTCCTCCTTTCCTTGGCCTGCACCCAGTGTTCAACGTGGATCTCCTTCGCCCTTATTTCCCACCATTATTGGACACCTCAGAAGTAGCAGAACAACTGACACCAACAGATCTCAACCCCAACTGCATACAACAGGCATCCAATGATCAAATTGTGGACAAATGGATCAAGGGCACTCAACAACAAAGGATCCAGCTTTATCGAGTCATCAAAGCAGGGCAGCTCCTGCACCAAGGCAAGTGGCTCACCCGGAGCCAAATTCAACAGAAATTTCCTCATCTAATGGGCGACCTCAACGCAATGGAGACCATTGCTTCCTAAGGAGGGAGGATTGATCCAGATGGATATGGGTGGCCACCCACCTTTTCCAACTGGTTCAAAACAACTTTATGATATTTTTGGCAATTTACTATTTTTAGTAGTTTTTACTTCCGGGGCCATTTTGAGGGCCTAAATGAAGGTTTTTCGGTATTGAGCTCCTCAATGATATTTGAAGGCATTATTGAGCCCCCAAAATTAATCTCCTCGATGATACCTTTCCAACGGGCTATCAAACGCCTAAAACAAAGATCGTATGCAAAAGTTATGACCCTGGGAAGTTGATGTACTAGCTTACCCAAACGGGGCCCACATGACTTTTGGCGCTTCATCTCCTAGGGTTAGGTTTTTGGATGTATAGGGTTTTTGGAATTATTTCTTATTGTAAAAATGCCTTTAGAGCCTCATTGTAACCTTCTTCTTGCAAATGCACTCTACCGTCACATCTCTTCTCAGAGATAAGCCGCCACCATTCCAGCAAGCTTGTTTCCGCTGCATTTTACAGTTTCATCTTATTTCGTTATTGAATAGAAAACCAGTTTTACTGTATCTCTATTATTTTGTGTTAACCACCTATTAATAATCTGTATTCATTTCATTCTGCTCATAAAATCCGGATCAAATAGTGAGAAAGAAAAATGGTGAGATCAGGTTATGCGTTGATTTTAGAAACTTAAATAAATGCTCCAAGAAAGACAACTATCCCCTACCCAAGATGGAACACTTGCTGCAAAGAATTTCAGGGGCCACTATCATGTCTTTCCTAGATGGCTTCTCAGGATATAACTAGGTTTTTGTATACCCTGATGACCAATAAAAAACTGCCTTTACTACTCCTTGGGGTACCTTCATGTATGCCAAGATGCCATTCGGGCTAATGAATGTTGGGGCCGCTTTTCATAGGGCCATGGACATAAATTTCGTGGGAGAGAAGGACAAGTTTGTCCTCATCTATATTGATGATATCACAGTTTATTCTAGCAGTCATGAAGAGCATTTGAAGCATCTGAAAAGAGTATTTTTGAAATGCAGACAATTCGGGATTTCACTGAACCCCAAAAAGTCTTAATTTTCTCTTAAGAAGGGTAAGCTCCTAGGCCACATTGTTTCAGCAGAGGGAGTGAAAATTGATCCAGTTCAGGTGGAAGCAATTCAGAGGTTGTCCATACCAAGGTCAAAGAAGGATATCCAATCCCTACTCATTAAGATAAATTTTGTTAGAAGGTTTATTCCTAATTTCGCTGAGTTAGTGAAACATATAACCTCTATGCTAAAAAAGGGATTTGATATAAAATGGATAGACAATGCAAGAAGTTCATTTTAGGATATCAAACAGGCTATCATGGAATATCCCACTCTAATCAGTCCAGATTACACCAAGAATTTCTATATTTTCTCTTTTGCTTCCTATGACACAGTGGCATCAGTCTTGTTACAAAAAGATGATGAAGGTCTTGATCACCAGGTGGATTTATTCAACAAATCACTTAGGGATGCTGAACTAAGGTATGATCCTATAGAAAAACAAGCTTATTCTCTCATTAAGTCATTAAAATCTTTCAGAATTTATATCCTCAATGCAAAGGTTGTTGCCTATGTTCCTTCAGCCTTTGTGAAGGATGTCTGGACCCAGCCTGATATTGATGGAAAGAGAGCTAAATGGATCGCAAAGCTGATTGAGTTTGACATAGAAATGAATCCCACTAAGTTGGTAAAAGGCCAAGGCCTTGCCAAGCTCATGATAGAAGAGAATTGTGATCTTTTGGACATAAATTTCATTGGGGAAAATTCAACAAGTTTGCAGACAGGGGTAGCAGCAAAAGAGAAACATGACAGCCAGCAGGTGGCTGATAATTTGTCTTCATGTCAGTGGTATTCAGGTATTGTTCATTTTTTACAGAAGTTGGAGGTTTCTCCTAAACTTAGCATTACTCAATCCCGAGCCCTTAATCTCAGAGAAATTAAATTTTGCATTAATGATAATCTTTTGTATTGGAAAGATCCTACTGGTTTACTACTGAGATGTTTAGACAAAGATGAGTCCGCTGAAGTCGTGCATCAATTTCATTTGAGTATTTGTGGAGACCATCATTACTGGAAGACGACAACTCATAAAATCATAAGGGCTGGGTATTACTAGCCTTTTCTTTTTTCATATGTGTGCACCTTTGTGAAATCTTGTGATAAGTGCCAAATATTCATAGGAAAACAACAACTAAAATCTCTACCCCTGAGACCTATTGTAGTGAATGGTCCTTTTCAACAGAGGGGCTTAGATTTCATAGGTGAGATTAATCCTTCATCTGGTGGTCAACATAAGTGGATCCTGGTAGCCACTGACTATTTTACCAAGTGGATAGAGGCAATCCCCTCTAGAAATGCCACTCATCAGGTCGCCATGAAGTTTCTCTATGAAAACATTCTAATCAGATTTGGTTTCCCAAAAAGGATAGTGATAAATAATGCAATATCCTTCAAAGCTGATGCATTGGTTGACATGTGTAAGTCAATGGGCATTCAATTGGTACATTCTACTTCCTACTACCCTCAAGGCAACGGTATTTCCGAGTCGTCCAATAAGAGTCTAGTCAGAATCATCAGAAATTTGTTGGAGGAAAATCAAAGGAGTTGGGATTCCAAACCAAAGTTTTCTCTTTGAGTAGACAGAGTGACTAACAAGAAATCCATAGGAACTTCTCCCTTCAAACTGTTTTATGGAACTGATGCCATTTTCCCCATTCAGCTAGTTCTACCAGTGGCTAAATTCTTTCAGGAGGAAAAAACTGAATCAAATGATATGGTAAGAAGAATTCTTGACTTGGTAGAATTGCAGCAGGTCAGAGAAAAACCAGTGGATAAATCAGAAGCTCATCAAAATAGGATCAAGGATACTTTTGACAAAAAAGAAAACGTGCACAACTTTCAGGTTGGTGATTGGGTTCTGAAAATGGATGCTCTCAGACAAGATAAAGGCAAGCACGACAAGTTTGATTCTTTGTGGACTGGTCCTTTCATGATAACTCAAGTACAACACAACAACACCTTCATTTTGCAAAGTCTGGAAGGTGAATAAATGTTTTGTGGCCCGGTCAATGGGCATTTTCTGAAACTCTATTTCATCTAAGGCTTCAAGGCCTTGTCATTGTAAATTATATTTTCATTTTTTTGTTTTTGCAAAATAACTCCATGCCCAATGGAAACACTAGTAGATAGGTTTGAATTTTTGTTTTACAGGAAAGACATTGGTTCTGTGGTTCTTGAAACCTCACAGTGAGGCTTTCACCCCCAATAGGAGCCAGCATTATCTCCTCAAATAAATCAATCCTGTTATTTCATTTTAGGTGATAGGATGTCTTTTAAAAAATACATTTTTAATTTTTTAAAGCTCATTTTTTAGAGCTTTATGCATGTAATCAAATTAGAATAAACTTTCATTTAGTTTTTATTTGATCTAATTCAAATCTCAGGTTTTGGTGGCTTAGGCGAACATTTCAGTTGTTCATTAGCCACTGAAAGCCTTAGCTTTCGGTAGCTTAAACAAAGAAACTCGGGGCTATTTTAGCCACCAAAATCATAGGAGCGGGGGAGGATTCAACATGTCCTTTCACATGTTTAAATCATCAGGTTTGAAGTTCTATAATTGTAATTAGCCACCGAAAAGACAGGAGAATAAACCGTTCATGACTGTGAGTTGATCTCTGCATGATATAGCGAATCTTTTCGGATCGTTGTTTTATCAAACTACATGGTTACATACCTCTCAGTCCTCAACCATGATTGTTTCAAATCACAAGATTCTCTTTCACATACCTTTTAATCAGTGCCAAGATATGATGCTTGCCTCATTTTTCTCGTCCATGTCACAGCCGAGCCGAATCTCCCTAAGTTTACGCTCTGTAACTTTCCACCAAAATCTTATTTTTCAATCACAGGTGTACATGAGAATAGAGACAGATGAAGAAATGAGGATCAACTCCGAGGAAAGAGATCGACGATATCAGTTACTTGGAATCACACCCGAAGGTATGCCAATTGTTCAGGGATGCAAGTTGTTATAATTTTTGTAAAAAATTATAGAGTTCTCACCAGCAGGTAGCAAAAGCCTTTGCCCTGAATTTTGATGGAAGGAAAGTAGTCATCCATCGAGTTGAATTCAAGGTGGATGAATCTTTCATAGCTAAGGTAACAGAGCTTCCCAGGACTGGAGAAAAATGGTTTAAAACCATTGTCTCAAAAAATGTTGAATTCAAGTCTTACTTGAAACCAGAACGTAAGGATTTGATATGGAAGAAAGATATTCCTGTGTCTTTTCTTGAAGAGACATGGAAACAATTACTAAAGGCCATTATGGTATATATAACTTGTGAAGGAAAATAAAATAGGGTGATGATTTACCATTTCAAACTCATGAATCATTTTATTGGTAGAAACCCACTCAATCTGCCCTATTTTCTCCAAAGAAGCTTATCCAAAATGGCTCATCAGGTCAAGGCCAAGCCCAATAAAGTTGTAGGTAGACTATCCCACCATGGTCTAATTAAAGTTTTGGTTTGTTAGCTGTTGCAGAGAAGAGGCAAAGAGTGGAATTACTTCTTGTTCTGGAATGATTTTTAGACTGATTTACAGCCAGAGGGTAAAAAGAGTCCCCATTCCAAGAAATCTTCTACTCCCGGAAGTGGAAAGAGTAGGATGAGAGTTATCTCTCCAATTCCAGTTAATCAACCCTCTCCTTCCACTAAGATTAATAAAACTAAGAATAAATTTAACTTCAGTAGTGAAATAGATAAGGCTAAAGAATCCCCAGTGAACAAAAGCATTCTTAATCTTCCTTACACAGACTCGGAGGATGAAGAGCAGTAGATTGAAATAGGGCACGAGGATTCAGTTACCACAGGGTGTGAAAATTCCATTTTTGTAGATATATTCACAACCAGTTATGAAGACCTTCCATCACCTACACCTCAATAAAAAAAAGAACCACAAATTGCAGATGCCTCATCTAGCAAAAGAGTGAAGCAGAGTAAATCAAAGGAAATCAAGAAGCTTAAGAAGAAGTTAGTTGAACAAGAAGTGATAGAAAGAGTAATTAAAAACAGATATGAAACTCTGTCAAAAAACTTTGCAGAAATAAAATCATCCTTGGAAAGATTAGCTCATGAAAGCATAAAGGGAAAGACAAAGAAGGAAAATATTGTAAAGGATTACAACAGCTTATGGAGAGTAGCTCAGGGCTTGAAGAAAAAGGTCAGGGATTTGAGAAAGCAAGCTATGTCTTCAAAACACCAGACTCAAACACAAGCTACTCTTGAAACCCTAGCAGAGGTGGCAGTTCAATGCAATGAACCAGAGGCAGCCAATAATCCTATAGCCTTTGAGCAAGATGCAAAAGCCTTAAAAGATCAACCCTAAGGCATTTTTGAACTAAGACAAAAAGTATTTTTGAAATTTTGATAATTTCAATGAAACAGAACTTTCGATGGCTTAGGAGAACATTTTGATTGTTCATTAGCCACCTAAAATAGAGCTTTTAGTAGCTAATTGGTCCAAATTCTGTCTACTCTAGCTACCAAAAGCACTGATAAGGAAGAAAGTTAATATTTTTGCACAGATCCAAGTTTTCCTTGTCCAAAATCCTCAGGAATGGTTCCAATCGATGGAAAATAATTAATGACATCCTTATCAAGAGTTTGTTTTGATTTTGGATATTCTCTACAAGACAAAAAGGTCAAAATCAGTTAGCTATTTTCAGGGATAGAAAGTTGTTTGACTGTCAGCAGGTGTCATTTTCGACTCTTCTCATATCATATACAATCCAACAGCCTCAGAAGGCTCACTACACCTGCCAAAGAATCCGAAGGACATAAAGATCATTCAAGGATATGAATTGACCTGGTTTGTAGGATCTTTGCCTATTTTCTTGGGCCAGTTATTGATTCTCTATTTTAGGCAAAATTCGATCCAGTATTCTAGGATTTTGAAACTGTTTGTAAAGGCTATAAAGCCCAAAACATTTGATGAACAAAAGGTTCGATTTTGAGTTCTGTAATCCATTGTTATTGTGATAAAGACACGTTCTTTAATATATTAAGCCTACAAGCTTCTTTCATTGTTATTATTAGACTCTCTTTATCTTTTTCTATGCCTATGTGTTGAAATCATTTCTTTGTCTATGTTTAAAGGTCCCATGGTAACTGTCATATTACCTTTGATTGTTAAGCAAGAATCATAAGCATCCTTTGCTAGTTTGTTGACCCATCATATATATTGTTATGTATGTTTTGATTAATTGATTGGTTTTCTTATCCATTTGATCTACAAACCTATCTGATAATAGCTCTTGAAGGCCTTGTACTACATGAATATAGCTAGACTGTGTTGAAGATACAATCCAATGATTTAGATATTCATATTGATCCAAACCCACACCCATTATTGAGAAAATAATTAAAAAATGGTTAAGTTACCGGGCATCTCTGAGATACAACCTAGGAGATTTTCTTGGAGTGATAACACCTTGAACCCCGTCGGCCCCGGGCTAATGCCCGGTGCCGAACGCTATGTGTAACCAGGGGGGTGCATACCTTCCCTCCACTGGGACCCCCCTAGGAAAGAGCCTGGTGCACATGACACAAAGATAACTAATAGATGGATCGTCAGATGCATCTGTCGAACCTGACATGCCTACACACACACATGCAAATAATATAACACATACCCAACATTCCCCCACTTGTTGTTTTATTTGCAACCAGGGGTCCAGGGGATTATATAGTCAACAATCCAAGGAAACAATGGCCATTGTTACTCTACGCCATGAGATCTTTTATGCGCTCACAGACTTTGTCAATGAATCTGCAACATTTTTCAAAGTGTCAAATTTTTCCAGCAACACCTTCTTTTCCTCAACCATGTCTCTCACAAAGTGATATTGAACATCAATATGCTTTGTCTTCAAATGATAAGCTGGGTTCTTTGCCTTGAAGATTGCACTCTGACTGTCACAATCTAATCTCATTGCTTGTTGTACCAACCCAATACCTGGACACAATATTTGTAACCATATTGATTCCTTGCTTGCATGAGTGGCTTCCATGTATTCATCTTCTGTAGTTGAGAGTGCCACTACAACCTATATTTTTCTCATCCAACTGATTTCTCCTCCAAATAGGTTAAACACATACCCACTTGTAGATCTTCTACGATCCAGATCTGTAGCCCAGTCTGCATCAACAAAGACATGTATGTCCACCACTTTGTCCAATCCTAGTCTTCCTTGGTAGCACAATCCATAACTGGTAGTGCCACGAAGATACCTGAAGACCCTATTTACTGTTGTCCAATGCTCCTTCCCTGGTTTTGACATATACCTGCTCAAAAATCCCACTGCATGTGCAATGTCCAGTCTAGTGCAGACCATTGCATACATCAAACTTCCAACTACACT
>ML781790.1:245785-264133 GCA_009831015.1 Picea engelmannii | reverse complement strand
TTTGTATTTATCCACTTTACCTTGTGCATTAAACTTCTTCTTAAACAACCATTTGCTACCAACAAATTTTCTTCCAGCTGGCAACTCAACTATATCCCATGCCTTATTCTTATCCAAGGCATCCATTTCTTCAACCATGGCCTTCTTCCAGGGTTTACTATCCTTTGAATTCACTGCTTCCCTGATAGTTCTGGGATCATCATCAGTAATAGATAAATCAAAATTGGAACGAAAATCAGGTGGACTATACCTTTCTGGTTTTCTTTTATCTCTCATTGATCTCCTCAATACTGGGTTATGAGGTTCTTCTTCTTCTTCTTCTTTTGCTTCCTCTTCATCAGATGATTCAGATTTTGCATAATCCAAATCAAGCTCTATTTTCTCAGGTTCATCTTGCGTTGGTAGGAATTCCTATTTGGACACATCTTTTACCTATCTAAAAACAACATCTCGAATGTAAACAATATTCTTGGTTTCTAGGTTCCAAATCTTATAACCTTTCACACCATCTTTATAACCAATAAAGATACACTTTTCGACCTTTTTATCTAGTTTACTCATATTTTCCTTTGGAACATGTACATATGCATCACAACCAAACACTCTAAGATGTTGAAGAGAGGGTTTCTTTGCAGACCATACCTCATGTGGATTTTTATCATCCAATGCTGATGAAGGTGATCAATTGACCAGGTAACATGATATACCCACTGCCTTTGCCCATAATTCTTGTCCTAACCTGACACCACTGAGCATGCTCCTTGATTTTTCCATCAGTGTCCAGTTCATCCTTTTTTCAACTCCATTCTGTTGAGGAGTGTATGGAGTAGTATTCCACCTTTCTATACCACACTTCTTATAGAATTCTTTGAATTCATTTCCATAGAATTCTCCACCATTATCTATTCTCATACCTTTATTTTATTCTCTGTCTAATTTTCTAACAGAGCCTTAAACTCTTTAAATTTATCAAATACCTCAGATTTCTTTCTAAGAAAATAAATCCATGTGTTCCTTGAAAAATCATCTATGAATGAAACATAATACACCGAGTTACCTAGGGATGGAACATGAACAGGTCCAAACACATCACTGTGTATCAAATCTAAGATCCCCTTTTCTCTTGTATCACCAGATGGGAATCTTACTTGATTTTGTTTACCATATATGCAATGTTCACAAAAATCAAAATCCAAAGTGCAACTAGACATACCTTCAACCATGCCTTTACCGTGTAGTGTTCGAAGGCCATTTTCTCCAATATGCCCCAGTCTTTGATGCCACAACATGGTCTTCTTTTCAGGGACGATATTGGTCTTGTATTCTTTATTTGTCTGCTCAAGGACAAAATAATTGTTACACCCATTAGTATAAGTGATTCCCAACAAATTGTACAGAGTTCCACACTGAACTCCCCTCATCAACACCATTGCCCCTAGTACCATCTTGCAAGTGTTCTTTCCAAATACAATATCCACTCCTGCATCATCCAACTTGCTTATAGATATTAGGCTCCTGGAAAGTTTTGGAATGTGCAGAACCCTAGGGAGTGTTCTAATCCTTCCATCTTTTAGCAGCAAATTAACCCTTTCACGTCCCAAGATTTTTGTTTTCGAGTCATCTCCTAGAAATACATCACAACCATCATATTTTTCATATTCAAAGAACCACTCCCTGTGAGGATTCATATGGTATGATGCACCTGAGTCGATCAACCATACATCGTGGTCTACATGTGTACTTGTAGATGCTAGGTAAACATCACCTCCTTCTTCAGTGGAGGTTTTCGCCTCTGTGGAAGAGGTACTATCAAATCCATTTGGATTTTCAACCTTCTTAAACTTGCAATCTTTTTTATAATGCCATGTTTTACCACACTTCTAGCGTTTCCTCAAACATTTTCCTGGAGACTTAGATCTACCTGTAGATTTAGATCTCCCCCTTGAAGGCTTACCATGATTCCTGTCTTGGGTATGACCTATTACAAATAAATCATCTATGCTATGACCATCCATGCTTTTCCACCTCATCTCTTCAGATAACAAGGATGAAACTACATCCTCATACTTCAATGTAGATTGAGTGGTACTACCAATTGCTACAACTAGATTATCCCAAGAGTCTGGAAAAGAACATAACAAAGTAATACACTTAACTTCTTCTGCAATCGTAATATTAACAGAGACAAGTTGACTTACCAGAGTATTAAAGGCATTTAGATGTTCTGTTACAGAATCTCCATCTTCCATCCTAAGATGATACAACTTCTTTCGAAGAAACAACTTGTTTACCAGGGACTTTGATTGATACAAATTCCCCAACTTATCCTAGAGTTCCTTGGTTGTAGACTCTCTTGAGACATTCAACAACACCGAATCTACCAGGCATAGTCGTATAGTACTCCTTGCTCTTCTATCCAACTTCTCCCAATCTTCCTTCGACATACCAGTAGGTGGTGTACTGGTAGTTTGTGTACTAGTAGGTTGTGTACCAATAGCCTATTTTTATAACCCTAATTTTCACCATACATGCTTACCTAGCATCAGGCCATCTCAGATCCCTTCTTTGCCAAAATCACTGTTGAACAACTCTTTAAAAAACCTCTTTTATAAAGGCCCACGCGCACTACCCCATTACTACATGTGTGTACACGCTAGATGACCTAAAACAACCCACGTGGACCGACAAAAGCATGAAAAAAAGGAAAGTTGTCGATGGAACACACAACTTTGGGTGAGTTAACTGAAACTCCCAGCCATGCATGGCTGAGGGTTCGTCCAAATACCTAGCTTCTTCTAGCCTATAGAAGAAGGGTTAGGGGTCCTATTTGGAGGAGGAGAAAAAGAGTAAAGAAACTCTACCCAATTGCACATTCCCATTGTCCCAACCCTTTAGCCATCCTTGTGCAAGAAGAGATACAAAGTAAAGAAGTTGGAGGACATTTGAAGAGGAGCCCAGGATCAGGATTTGCAGAGCAGTGGCCGGTCTCGACATTGTAAGTTGATTCATTAAAGTTAATAATAAAGAAATGTTTTTGCCGTCCCACTATATGAGTTCTTCATAATTCAGTAAATATATGTTTGAATCTCTAACCCATTAGTCTGTAGGTAAAATGCATGTGTAGTTTGTTGCGTGTTTTGTACACAGGTCAATCTTGAGAGGATAGCTACCAACAAGTGATCAAGCGTGAAGAAGGATGAACATCGAACATCCGAAACAAGGTATGTTGGTCTAACCATGTATTTTCTGAAAATAAATGGTGATTAGGTCTGGGGATGAAGGTAGAAAGTAAGTTTCTTTTGGTCATATCTGCATGCATAATATAACCCTATTTGCTAGTCCATAGGGGGATTTCCCACCACAACACCTGTGTGCTAGTAGACGGTGTACTAGTAGTCTGTGTAACAGGATCCACAACGATCCATTGTTCTTTGTCTACAAGAAGGTCCTCCATCTTTAGCTTCCATAGCTCAAAGTTTTTACCATTGAAATTCTCTATCTAGATTCTAGAAGAGCTTTCCATTCCTCTTTCTGCACTCAAATCACAACTGCAAAAGATCCCTCTAAAACCAGGTTTATCACAGACCCAAGATAAACTTGATCTATCAAGACCGAGCCAAACCCTCAACAACAAAGGCGCCCCTCTGAAGCCAAAAACGAGCTTTGATACCACATGTAATTTTTAAACCTATGAAGTAAAGCAATGCATATAGATTCTTAAGCAAAACAAAATTTAATCAATGGCTCATACACAGAGTACACAGAGATTTTATACCGAAAACCCTCAACCGGGAAAACCTTTCTTATATTCATTATCGAATTTCACCATTCACCATACAATATATACAATGTTTTTAGGTATTCTGTAGATGCCAAAACCCTAATCCCTTAATTTGGTATTAATTTAGTAAACTGATAAAAATAACAAAATCCGCTAAAAATAGAAAAACTGCCTCAAAAATAAATTTCGGGGCGCTGCCCTGAACATTGTGTGTAACTAGGGGGGGGCATACCTACCCCCCCTGGGAACCCCCTAGGAAAGCACCTGGTGCACATGACACAAAGAGAACTACTAGAGGGATCATCAGACACATTTTTTGAACCTGACGCGCCCACATACACACATGCAAAGAATATAACACATACCCAACAACATGCATACCTATGCTTGGGTGATAAAGACTTGCAAGGTATGGCCACCATAAAATACACTGTGGATCCATAAAATTATAAATAAAAAGGTATGGCCACCAAAGATATAATGTGGATCTATACTTCCATGTCATAGACTGATCGTGGCCATGAAAAATACATAGTGGATCTACGAAATGACAAGACATAGCCACGAACAAATACAAAGTGGATCTATATAACAATATATGTGTCAATTTTCTCAAAAGAAACTCTGTCGCAACTTGGGAAAATTATATATCAGAGTGATCACTCAACCCACTGTCTCCTTACCGATATCGATGCAGTACAAATCTAACCATGTGAATAGATGGCCTGATGTCGAACATGGTAGAAACCACTTGATTATCGGTCAATGAGGTAAACCGTTAACAAGTGTGAGGGAGATCACCATTGATGTTAATGATTCCCAAGGTACCCTAGTACATTCCAACGAACGTGAATAAATGAGATGAAGTCGAACATTCATGGAATCATCCGATCAAAGTTCAATGATGTAAGCCCATTGTCGGAAGCGAGGAGGCCTTCCATTGAGGCATGCAGGTCCCAAGGTACTAACTAGTTTCTAGGTCTAGTTCCCGGATAATGTGTTGAAGTCAATAGGAAACAGACTTTTCAAAGGAGGGACTTGATGTATCCCCCATGAATGAAACGAAACTAACGCAAAGATATAAGGTGGTGAATCAGATGAGAATGGACTGACATGGGTGTTGAAATAATAATTTTTTTATGATTGAGTTTCGATACAGATGATACAGAATCATGACATGGACCAAAACATGATGATGCAGTGGATACTGTGACTTTCTTGAGGTGACCCAAAGGAGTAAAGAGAACTCAAAGGATTGGTTCAATGCATAGGTTCAACGGATTAAAATGTATGTAAAGACAAAGTTTCATGTTCAAGGGTGACCATAAGAGTGACTTGTGACGTTTTCAAAAACTGCTTGGCTTGTTTCCTTTAAATTTTCCCCTATCCAGATAGATGAGTACCTATTTTTAAATTTAACGATCTCAAGGAGGGTAACACATGCTCGATATAAATCACCTTCAGTAAGTCCCTCTTCCTTTGTTTAACGAACTGGAAGAAGTAAGGGTTTGGTCATGTGTGAGTACTTCAATGTATATTTTTTAACGAGTCCATAGAAGGTAAACTCAGTGATTTTTTATGTTTAGAGAGTTTGAAAAGAACTTAAAGATGACTCCAGTGTTGTCCTTTTTCGTAATGTTAGTCTCGCGAGGCCGAAAAAGAGATAAATTATCACTCGAAAGACGCCCTATCAAACCTTTTAACCAGTGGGAAAGGAAGAAATATCACTCGACAATATTTTCATGTTTAGAGAGTCTGAAAAGGGATTCAAAACGACTCTGAGGGGGTTCCTTTTTCGTGTATCCAGGTGAGTCTGAAAAACAGATAAAAGTTTACTTTGTGCGTTCTCATGTTTTTTCGAGCATGAGAAGGAACTAAGACCATGCTCATTAATGCGACAAGATAAAAATCGAACAAAACTTCTCAAAAACCTACCAATAATGATAAAATTGGATACCGGGGTATTAATAGTACCTCCAAAATGATTTTCAAAAACCCAAAATAACTATGGTTTTAGCAAAAACTGAAATCTATAATAGTAATATAGGGTAAAAATTGTCTTTTACCAATTCATTTGTTCCAAGAATTCTAGTAGTGGAGAAATTGAATTTGGAGGGATATTCTTGGACTCAGTGGTGTCGGAGATACAATCAGTCATTTCTTCCTCTGTCTGGATCAGGTTGGTCCTCTACTTCTTTCCAACATTTTGCATGGTTTAAAATTTATTTTAAGGTAATTTTTTGCTCTTAAAAATGATGCCCTGAGAGGTTCAAAGAGCTGAAGAGGCTTGATGCTCCCCTAAAGGGATAGGGGGAATGCTAACTGATTTTCCAACGCTCTTTTAAGCTTGTTTGGGGAGCGCTAGTGCTTTGTCTAGAGAGTTAAGGGAGCGCCAGCCTAAATACACAAAAAAGTGCCAAAACCTTGGCACTCCTCTAAAAATCTAGGGAGAGCACTTTATAAAATTATAACACTTCGGTGAGCCCTTTGGAAGAGCGTTGGCGCTCTGTTGAGAGATTAAAGGGAGCACTAGAATAATAACCAAAGCAAATTGATTTTTAAAGTTTAAATTACCCAAAAAATTGTCAATGTAGCATGACTAATGATCTTTTGTTGATGATGATTGCAGGTTATATTTGAAAAAAAATCATGATTGAGTGGAAAGAACATTAGCATGATATCAACGATGTGGATACTTTGAAAAACCCTCGATCAAGGGCCGCATTGAGTAATTGTGTCCTCCTCAAGTTTTTTAAGATGAAGAAGATGAAAAAAGAAGTTCTCCTTCTCGAGTACATGATCGGGTTATGGAACATTGTGGAACAGGGTTTCCAAATTGGGACACAACTTCTTACCATTGAGTTGGAGGATGTTTATTTCCTAACCGTTCTCTCAAAGAGAGGGGCCCCTGTTTTCTTATCTGGACAAAGGGAACTTCCTGTGCCTGTAGAAGAATACCTGGCAAATCATTGTATCCAAGGATCGAGATTGGTGGGAGGTAGGATTGCGATAAGATATGTTAGGGATCTACCTCTTCGATCTATTCTATTTTCCATTACGAGTTTGGAAGGTAGTACCATCTCACACTTGGTTTCGATATCGCAGATGGCTTATGATTTGCAGTGTTTAGATCCAATTGTGTTCAACTGGAGTGCAACATTCCTTCAAAATGTGAAGGAGCATATTTCGAGATGCAATATGGGGCAGTAAAAGCAGTTCAGATATGGTTTGTTTCTGGTTTCGTTCTTCCTAGAACATATTCTTAGATGAAACCACAGATTTCATTAATAGTACGACCGGTGGGTGAACCACGTATGGAGCGCTGGACGAGTCTATCTCCGAGGCTAGGAACAAAATCAGAGTTCGAATTTATAGGTGACTTATTTGCTTGTCTGAGATGCCAACTGATCATCATAGAGGACTTCCCATATGTTGTAGTAGATTTCTGGGGGAGCATGGACCTTGTTCTTCTGGATGGAATGGACTGGGACGCATCAAGTAAGAAACCAAAACAATCTTATCAAGTGTTTTTTTTATTTTAAAGTTTATATTATTTTTATGTGTACTTAGAAGAGTTTTATAATAGATGTATTATTTCATCGTGCAGACAGAGGAGCGACATGTTCGATGGATATGCCGACACTGGGGCGTCGTGGAGATGCTCAGATAACAACGGAGCATGAGGTAGCGGTAGGGGGTCTCCGAGAGGTCAAAATAAACCTCCAAGGTCTCATGATGGGTGTCCCTCCTCTCAGGAGGCAGGATGTGCCCTTGCATATATAGAGACATACAATGGGAGTCCCTGAGAGTCTTAACTCCCTACTGAGGTGAGTAGCCCATGCACTAGTGTGCTACTCAGAGCACAATGTGATGCAAGAAGATTAGGACCTTCCTAATGTTTTTTGTATAGTCTATATGATGATGTTATGGGCATGAGGACCCAAGAATTGTTTTTGCCCTTCTATGTACTTTTTGATGTAACCAAACAGTTTCTATCACACAGTATATATATACATATTTGAGTTTTTATGGTGCCAAATGATGTTTTCAAATATTAATGTCTTGTATGTGATGCATTTAATTTACATGTGATGTATTTTGTGTGATTTGTTTCCTTTATGAAAAATCATCTATGCGCAAGATACCGATCCATGATATATTTTTCTAGCGAATATGAAGTTGTATTAAGTCCTCTTGGTATGTGTCTGTATTCAATAAATTCAAAAATTATTTCAAGACGACGAACCCGTAGGTGTAAATGCAATAGGACAGGATTGAAAATGTCATATATTTGGTTAAGTTGACAGACCACGAGTTGAGAGTCTAGGTTAATAATCATGCGAGATATACCTAGGGAGGAGGCCTCAGTTAAAATTTCAATGAAAACATGATACTCTGCCATATTGTTAGTTTTTTATCCTAAGAAAATACCTCATGAACTCACCAACTCATCAGAGTGGTAAATGAACCAAGCTGTAGAAGCAATATTCTGGGTGTGTCGACTAACACCGTCCACAAATCCGACAAATATAGGAAAGGAAGATGTCATCTGTGCACACAAACACAAGACAAAGTATAAGAGGCTAAGACAAAACTCGTGACCATAAGAGAAAAAGACACACCAAACTAAAAATACAATAGTGTACAAAGAACGCATGCTATATGTCCTATGCATAGTACTTCTTAAGGTAAAGCCCATTTCGGGGCTCACCCAAGGATATTTCATCATAGTCAACTAGTTCGTAGGTGCCTCTATGTAAAACACATTTCATGATGTAAGGGCCATGCCACATAGGTTCTAACTTGCCTATCCCTAACTTATCATGAGCCTAGTTGTAAATGAGGACTAGGTCTCCTTCTGTAAAAGTATGAGGATGGACGGATTTGTCATGTTGATTCTTGATTCGATTTTGATACGTATTTTTAACGAGAGCAACATCATGATGTGTTTCATCCAACCTGGTCAGGTGTAAGAAGCATTCTTATTTAGCATAAGTATGGGGAAGGAGTTCTACTTTGAGTTTCAATGAGGGAATTTTACACTCGATTGGTAATGCGACTTCTATGCCATATACTAACTTGAAAGGAGTGAATCCAGTTGCAGTTTTCACTGAGGTACGGTAAGCCCATAGAGTGGAAAAAAGTTGTAGATGCCAAGATGTCTTTTTTTCCCCTACCATACGTTGAATAATGGTCTTAAGGACTTTGTTGATAGCTTCAACTTGTCTGTTTGCTTGAGGATGATAAGGGGATGAGTTCTCATGGTGAAAACCCAACTTAGCATATAACTCACTCATCATCTGGTTTTGAAAATGTGACCCATGATCAGTGAAAATGGCCTGTGGAACACCAAAGCGAGTGATGATGTGGTTGAAAAATAAAAGAGTTGCAGTATGACGATCATTAAAAAAGGTAGGCATAGCCTCAACCCATTTTTTGAAGTAATCAATGACAACGATGATATAACTGTGCCCCCTGGTTGAGGTAGGATTACATTGCATGAAATCAATGCCCCATTTGACAAAGGGGCTAATGGAAATAATGGGATGCAGTGGAGTGGGGTGAGTGCATTCCTTTTTATGAAAAAATTGGCAGGGTGGGCATTTTTTGACAGCCTCAATACAATCTTTGAAAATAGAGGGCCAAAAGTAGCATGCACGTAAAATTTAATGAGCTGTAGCCATCCCAGAAAGGTGACCTCCACATGCTCCAAGGTGACAGTCATTAAGGACACATTCAACCTCTTAATGATTCAAACATCGTCGCAGGATAGTATCAATACCATGATGATACAAAGTGTCATCGATGATAAGGTAGCGTCGAGAATGGTGACGAATACGACGACGTTCTTCACGAGAGATATTGGGACGAAAATGCTGGGTCTAGAGATAAAGAAGGATATCTCCATACCAAGGATCAGACGTGTTGAAGAGGAATATAGATTCATTAGGGAGAGAATATCTAGGCTTAGTATCTTCATCAACATGGGGAAGATCGTAGATGAGCTCCGCAAACACCGAGGATTTCTTGGATTTGCACTTAGAAAACTCGAGATCGAATTCCTAAAGGATGACAATCCATTTGGAATATTTTCCCCTAAGGTATTGATGTGTTGGAATGTGATACATGGGGTTTGAGTCCGCAATAACTATGGCGGTGCATAGAAATATGTAGTGGTGAAATCTCTAGACAGTGATGACGACTGCTAGGGACAACTTCATAACATGTGAATATCGGAGCTATGGACCAGATAGACTTTTGCTCAAATAATATATCACATGGTCATCACCGTCGGGGTCCTCTTGAACTAACACCATAGCGATAGTGTAAGTAGAGGACTCTAAGTAAAGGATGTAATCCTGCGTATAATTCAGAGGATGTAGCAAAGGTGTATGGGTTAATGCATGCTTTAAAGCATCAAAAGATCGTTGAGCAATGACATCCCAGATGAAAGGAGTGTCTTTCTGCAAAAATTGCATGAATCCTTTGGTAATCTCAACGTAGTTACAAATGAAACAGAGAAGAAAGTTCACTTTCCCTTGGAAACTTTGGAGTTGTGTCAAATTATTAGGTGGAGGTAAAGAAAGGATAGCCTTAATATTTAAGGGATCCACCTGAATCCCATCCTTGGATACAACAAAACTGAGGAGTCGACTCGATTCGACAACAAAGATACACTTGTGTGGGTTCAAACAAATATGGTAGAACCAAAATAGAATAAAAATGGCTCACAGATGACCAATATGGTTTGATCGACTGGATGAATGGGCAGGTAAATCGTTGAGGTAAGGTTCCGCAATATGTTTGATATTGTGGAAAGCATATGACATGGCCTGCTAGAATGTAGCACTAGCGTTTTTAAGACCAAAAGGAAGTTTCTGATAGGTGAATGTTCCCCACGGGCAGATGAAGGTTGTCTTATGTTGATCAGCAAGTAAAATATCAATCTAGTTGTATCGAGAGAACCCATCCATGAAAGAGAAAATCACACTTCTAGCGCAACTATCAATGATATGGTCGATGAAGGGAGTAGGGTAATTGTCTTTCAAACAAGCTTTATTGAGATCCCTATAATCAACGCAGACACGAATGGTCCCTTGGTTTTTAGTGACTAGAACAATATTTGAAACCCATTCCATCAAGGGGATAGGATAGATGAAGCCAGATTTTAATAATTTCTCAACTTCTACCTTAATATCCGTGGTCTTCTTAGGATGGACCGAACGAATTTTCTATCAAACAGGTTTAATACCTTGGTAAGTTTTAATTTCATGCACAATGATCGAAGGATTGATCCCCGACATTTCTTCGAAGGATTGGAACACCACTTAGACATAAGAAAGATGACATTTTTGGCCAAAGTGACACTTGCGACACTTGAAATGACGACAATAGGTCATCATTGAAGTGAGTGATTTTGATGTGTAATAGTTGGGTACATCACAAAACTCAAATCGTGGTACACTGAGTTTAACTTGGAAACCATTACGAGAGAAAACCACAAAAATGTACTTGTATAAATTTTTGTAGGCACCAACCTACTATTACAAAGATTTTAGTAACAAACCTACTAGAGACACCCAATCTCCTCAACTGAGCACCAACTCAGTAAGACATGTATAGAAACCAATATAAGATATTAATACACAGATTACTTTTGACTTCACCTGCATGCTTCATACTTCATTCATTTCACAACATCATTGTACCCTTAAATTTCATGTTCCAACGCCTCTCCTTGCTTCATACCCTAGACATGGATTCAAACCCTAGTTATATTTATATTTTATGACCTAGTGAACCTTGTAGAATCATTCCTAGAATATAATCCCATACAAAAACATCACACTCTAAAAACAACACACTTTGCAACATCATAGACCTTAGTCATTCATAACACACCCTTAAAAGTCCAAGAAAACTCCTCTTGCACCTTTATACCGCAAAATTACTCTCCATCTTCTCTTGCGCACCTCAAATATATTTTGGGCACCTCAGACTTGATCTTCTTTCTTGGATTCTCTTCAAATGTGCACATCTATCTTCTATTTATAGTGTTTATGTGCTCACTTTTAGGGCCGACCTGTAAATATTGGTTGGGATGACCTGAAATTTCTGGTTGGGTTGTCTGATAGAAAAATTCATATCTCCTCATTCCTAAAGAATTAGACGGAGTGCCATATACCATCAAAAATTTCTAGGAATAATATTTCCAACCATATAACCTATTCTCCCATTTGATCTAGGTATATATAATAAAAAATCCTTCAAAGATAGAGTATCCAAAATGAGCATAAAAAATACAAAAACAACATTTCCAACAACCTCCATCTTGCAATCTTTATCTTGGAAATCTATAGTCTCCCTCTATCTTTGACATCAATAACAAAAATATTTCCAACAATTTCTCTTTATAGTTGTTAGAGACCATTCTTCTAGTAGCTATATTTTTGCTTTCAACTTTCGTTGCTAGGTTGAAAGCATGATATAGGGATTTAGGCTCAAAGAGACACACTTCATGTTGTATGCTTTCATTTTAAGTTCCCTTAAAGATATCTAATAGTTTATCCTCTAGAATGTTCTTTACCTCGAGACTTAGTGTTGGTATTCTACTATTATTACTACCTTTCTTGGGCTGACCCAGGTTCAGGTCGACCATGGTTTCTAACAAAACCCCTTTAAAACTATTGGCCCCTCTGGTAAACCAGAAGGCAGTGCAATACACAGAGTGCACTGCACAGTCTCAACCGAGATAATTTTATTGGTGGATGCAACGCTCAATTGCTTGCATCCTTGGAATGAGTGGGGATCTGGGATTAAACTCTATGATATTCAATTGTTACTTTAACATTCAACTTATATTGAATACCCTATCATTTTTATTCATGCATGTAAAATAGTAGATCTAACTAGTCATTCACGCATTTATCTAACATATAATCATTTACAGTAAAGGAAATACACAATATTCAATCACATAACACATGATCTACCATGGTTCACCCCTCCTGGGATATGTCCACACAGATTTGGTTGCTTTGCTCTTTTATTAGGGTGTTTCCAAAACTACAACACCACACACATTACAACTCTCCATAAGCGGGTCGAAATCTACAATGAGGCGGACTTTATCACGCCAAGCTCCTCAGCCTTTGATATAACCCTCAATATCTACTATGTTTCCCCTCCTCATCCTAACCACTTACAAAAAAAATCGTATTTACAGTGATTATGTCTTCGAACAACATAGTAATATTGACCAACCCCTACCTAGACCTCCTATGTACCTACTTATACATGTTTTTGGTTTACCAACCATTACATATTCTTACCAAAACCCTAACCCTATCATGGCTAGGTCTTCTTGCATGTGCTCCTTGCATATTATCCTCTTCTGCTTGAGCGTCTGTCTTGCATGTGCTTCTTTTCCTGCATGTGCATCTACCTTACACGTGTTTTTTTTTCCCTAGATGTGCATCTGCCTTACACGTGATGCTTTTCTTACATGTGTGTCTTCCTCCCACATCGTTCTTTTCCACAAAACTGTGCATGCACCCAAAATGTCCCCAACATTGAAACCATGAATCATCGTGAGTCACTACCTAACCCCAGTGTCTGTCACTTCTTGCACCCACGCGTCATACATTTCGGCGGTTTTCTGGCACTGTGCTTGATCCTGGTTGCTCCTTTGGGCTATATCTTCCACGAGCTGCGCAGTGACTGGGTTTTGTAGTAGCTATCCTCCTTCCACTATGATGTGCTCTATACTCAATTTTTTTGTGTTGATCTCGACAACTAGTTGTTCTTCCTTTTCTTCCAGGGGCTCTAGCTAAGCTTGTCGCATCATCTTATGCGCTTGTACTGCCTTTTCCTCTTCTTGTAAATTTTTCAACTCCGCAATAATTTTGATCTTTTCTGGTAGTGACATCATTTTTTGTCGTTGTTTGACGTTTTCCATGGCTATGTATTTTATCCTTCTTCCCTTGTATCTCTTGTAAGCTTCCATCCTCTAGAAGCTGTGTCCATAATTGGGCACTCTTCTCCAACAGTTCTGTCAGCCTGTGTATATTCTGCACGATGCTCTCTGCAGAAGCTATCACGTCCTGCTCCCTTTGCTCTCTGATTTATGGAGGAGTTGTGGGCACTGCACACTCCTCCATCTCTTTGATTTGGTCCATGTAGTGTTGCATCATCTACGCTATATTCTGCATTTTATTCTGCACTGACACTCCTAGTATTCCTTCGATGTTCAAGATAGCTTGGAACACTGTGTGGATATGGTTTTCCATCTCATCCACCTTCTGTTGTGCCATATTTTTTTTTTATCTCATCTGAGATGGATTTCACCTCAGTTTTGTCTTCTAGGTATTGTTCTAGCTTCTCCCCATCTATGGGTAGCCCTGTAATCACTGCGATGAGGTCGACATTGATAGGCACTGGCCTATCCATCCATAAGATGCCTCCATGGACCCTCACTAATAGTTGTTTGAGACATCTATTTATGTGCTTCCGGCACCCAAAGTGTGGTATGTCTAGTAAGTTCATGATGTCGGTGTTGTACAATCCCATGATCCACTACGTAGGCTCCAATAGTGGCACGCCCGATGGGCCTTCTCCCATGCTCTCTAGGTAGATTTTTGTTGCTAAATCTGGGAACTTTATGGTTTCTGATACATCATGGTTGGAGTATTTAAGGATATCAATGCCTCCTACCATGTTATCGTCGGTCTTCACTCCCTTGGGAATTTTTGGCATCACTATGGCCAATTCCGCATGTACGCCCTGTGCACTACTCTTTGCTCGTGCCTTATTCTTCCGTTGTGGGGATGATACCCCACCCTCTAGTATGACCTCTTTCTCTGTTTCATGCTCTAGTTCTGGATCTAGGCCCTGTTGCGTGGAACCCATGGTCGATTCTTATTGCTGCGAACCTTTTCCCCTGGACGCGTCGGATTCTATCCATTCGATGTTCTCTTCTGGCTGCTCGAGCTACTATGTGGGTTCCTTCTCCTCTTCCATATGCAATGTGGTCTACTCGTATTGCGGTGTGTGGATTTTGTCCACATCCACCTCTATGGGCATCTCGTTTGTTCCTGTTTGTGGCACTCGAGTGCTACTCCATGTATTTCGTTTGGTTCTGCTCGACGCTCCAACCCTTGGTGGTGACATGGAAAGGAAATCCAAACTATAGGATTCCAAATCGACATATGGTAGCACAAATTTGCACTCTGTCACTCATCTGCTCAGCTTTGCGTTCTTCTCCTTAGCAAATAATACAATGGATTGCTTTCCCCACTTTTTCCTACTTTATAGCGGGACGAAGAAGTGACAACTATGTCGCACTGACAGTTGTCACTTTTTCACTTTTTTTTTGTGTTTCATGCGGTATGTACCTTTCTACCCTTTAAATTCTCTTTTGCGGACAGTGTCAAGGCCCTCCATGTGCATCGATATTTTTTTATTTTTATCCCCTTTCTACTTTTTATGGATTTCCTTATTTTTCTTCTTTTTATTTGTTTTTCTCATTTTCTCTCCCTTACTTCTACTATAGTACACTATATACATAACTTCTTACTGTGCGGTAAATTTCTAAGTGCTAAGAGGTCGAATGTCACTATACAGTTTCAATCGACTACCATTGATCATTCCTTTGAGTTTTGTACCTCCTAAATAATTCAACAATACAAATCCCCCCTCCATGAAAATCTTCACTTCATATGGTCCCAACCAATGCATTCTGAATTTTACTGGATGCTGAAGAAATTTACTATCATACACCAAGATTAGATCTCCCTCCTTGAAACTCTTCCTTTTAATATGTTTGTCATGCCAATATTTGTCCCTTGCTTTCTGTACTTCTTGGTGAAATCTTTCTAGAATCATATCTTCTTCCATCTCCTTCGGCTGACTTAGCGTTTCTTGTATTGCGCCTCATTCTGTCATGTTGTTGATTTCTGCTACGCATAGACTAGGTACCAAAAACTCTAATGGCACCATTACTTCTTGTCCATACACCAACCTGAATGGTGTCTATAGTGTCAACTTTTTGCATGTAGTCCTATATGCCCATAATACTACTGGTATCTTCAAATCCTAATCATCCCTATTGACATTGTAGATCTTTGTCAAAGCATTCTCTAGGATCTTATTAAAGGCTTTCACTGTTCCATTTGCTTGAGGGTGATAAGGTGTACTCTTTTGATGATAGACTTCAAACTCCTCAGTCATAGCCTTGATATTACTATTGATGAAGTGACTACCTTGGTCACTCATCAAAATCTTTGGGAATCCAAATCTAGTGATCACTTATTCAAACATGAAGTGTGTTGTTGTCTCTGTGATACAATCTTTTACTGGTGCCGCTTCTGCCCATCTCATTAAGCACTTTTTCGTAGTAATGATATACCTTTCTCCTTACCTCTTTGTTGGTCGGTTAATTGTTTCACAAAGTATATTGCCCATTTTTCGAATACTTGCAAGGTTACTTGTGGTCTTAGGGGCATCTAATCTCGTCTATTAGGTTTTCCAACCCTATGACATACATCACATATCTAGCTATAGTCCTTTGCATCTCTGTGAATGGTCGATCACGATAGTCCTACGCGCAATACCTTCTGTGCAGTATATTTTTCTGCATAATGTCCTCCAACTATTCCCTCGTGATCCTCTACTAAAATCCTAGGCCTTTCGTGTTCTAGTACACATCTTCTCAAGATGTTGACTGTGCCCATATTGTATAAGTGTCTTGCAATCAATTGATAGTCTGCAGCTCTAACTACCAGATTTTTCTTCTACACAGTGTTGAATTCTTGTGGCGCAGTCCATGTACTTAAGTATTCAATGATGTTAAAAAAATATTCATCAGCTTCTTGGACCGAAAATAACTGCGCATCAGGGAACTTGTCCTCTAAATTTGTAGGTTCCTCTCCATTGGTGATCCTCGACAGGTGATCGGGTCCTGCATTCAACTTCCCTGGTTTGATTATCACTTCAAAGTCAAATTCCTAAAACAAAAGTAACCATCTACAGATTCTCCCCCTCCCCAACACTGGCTTATTGACTAGGTACTTGAGGGTAGAATGATATGTGAACATTTTAAAGTGTTTCCAAAGTAGATAGTGTCTGAATTTTTGTAGTGCATATACCATTTCTAGGCCTTCTCTCTCTATAGTATTGCAATTCTGCTTTGACTTTGATATTTTTCTGCTTGCAAATGTTATAGGATGGTCTAACTCTCTTTCTCCTGGTTGCGCCACAATAGTTCCAAGTGTTATGGATGATGAATCTACATGCACATGAAATGTATTTTTCCAGTCTAGGAATACTAGTATAGGTGTTGTGACCATTTTTTCTTTTAGAGTGTCCAAACTTCGCTGACAATCCTCATTCCATTGGAATTTACTATCCTTGTTCAACAATTTCTCCATTGGCACAGTGATTTGTGCATACCCATTTATGAATTTTCTGTAGTAGCCTGTGTGTCCCAGTGTTGCTCTCAACTAGCGTACTGATTTGGGTGGTGGTAAGTTAACAATGACTGCAAACTTTGAAGGATCCACCGATATCGCTTGTTTATAGACTATATGTCCCAATAGTATTCCAAAAGGTGTCCCACATATGCTCTTCTTCATATTTAATGATATCTGAAACTGCCTGCATCTTTCCAACATCAGCCTTAACACCTCTACACGATCTTTCAACAAACTGTAGACTGTCCAATCATCTAGATATACCTCTAAAAAATGATGGATGAATTTTTTGAAGGAATCTATGACTACCCTTGAGAATATAGTTGATGCATTCTTCATCCCAAAAGGCATGACTATGTACTATTAGGATCCCCATTCTATGGAAAAAGTGGTCTTGTACCTATCTTCTAGAGAAATCTTGATCTGATGGTAGCTTGAGAATCCATCTGTGAAGGAGTATGCTTTTTGGCCTCCCACATTCTCTAATACCTCATCTGTGAAAGGGGTGGGAAAAGGGTCATTTAGGCAAGAATCATTCAACTTTCTTAGATCGAGACATATCCTTATGATTCCTTCCTTCTTCTCCTGGACTACCATAGGGCTTATCCATTATGATTCTTCTACTGGTTCTATGATTCCAGCTTCCAACATTCTGTCAGTTTCTGCTTATATATTGGGTTCAGTCTATACAGTCACTGTCTGACAGATGTAGCCTCATCTTTGAAAGGTATCTTAATCTCTCATAGATCTCCTGCTATGTCTTTCATCTTTATAAAGGTTTTTGGGAACATGTCAGTATCCTCGCGCAACAACTATTTTATTCTTTATACTGTTTGTTCATCCTAATAATCTCCAATACTGGCCATTTTGAGATTATTATTTGTCCCAATATTTACTTTCTTCACCTTTATTGGTGCAGCAAATACTTATGATTCAAGAGATGGACCTTCCACTTCTCTTTCTCCTTCAATTTTTGTAATTTGAATGTTGCTTGGGTCATCTTCATCTAGTGCTTCTTCCTACACATGATAGCATGATAGTAGTTCTTTCACTGCCTGTTTATTTTGTTGTTGATACTGTGTTATAAGTTCAACCTCC
>ML781790.1:188974-222552 GCA_009831015.1 Picea engelmannii | reverse complement strand
AATGATTTGAAATATATTTTTAAAACATTCACATATCATGCCAACCAAGCGATGAAATACATGGTTTCATGCATGGATAATTTTAAGGATGGAAATTTATCTCAGAATGTATAAACATTGGCCAAATTTCTAAGGATTTTATATAGTTTCTATAAAATTTGGGATATTTTTAAGGAAAAATAATTTTATTCTATAGAATTTGGGCAAATCACTTTTAGAAAAAATGGAAATCAGCGAATCTTCTTTTTGGGAAAAACATGGAAACTTATCCCATGGGTGATATATATACCCTAAAATTTTACCTAAAATTTTATCTGTGTGGAGACTTGGACTTTTAAATATTCTTTTGTTTGGATCACAGCACATCAGATCGATTCTTCGGATTCAAACAATAGACTATATACAGTTAAATCCATTCTTTACAAATTGGAGGGGGTACTAACATTGGAAGAGAGGATAAAAATCTAACTCGCCATCTAAAGAGATCCTTTATGTCATGGTTAAGACAACCACAACAAAGATTTAGTTAGGAATCATTTTTTCCTATGGTTTGAGGTTTACAAGGGTTGACTACAAATCGACATTGTTTGCAAGGAGTTGGCCTGCAGAAATTCTCAAAAACTCGAGTCATCATGGATTGAAAGGAATGAGAGGCATCAAAGTTTCTCAAGTAAAAAACCTAAGGTTTCTCATTCCAGGGAGCCATATATTGAACATGCTTGTTTTTCTGGAGGAGGCCATGGATATACTAAAGATATACTAAATATAAGAAATATCACGTTGATTATATTACAGGAATAAGCCATTGAAGGTTGGGAACATATGCTACTATCTTCCTAGAGGACATTAGAGCTTGTTTTTTCATATTGAAGGCCATTATTTGATGTAAAGAGGAGAAATAATGTACTTTGCATCTTTTTTAATGGATCATCTTGTCATTTGAAGAGGACATGGAGAATTAGGCCATATGGGTGAACTTCGTTATCAATTTGTTGAGTTGAACTTGTGTTATTTTAATTCTGGTTTTAAGTTTCAATACGCAAATGTTTATTTTAAATTAATTAACCTAGTTTTAAAATGAAATTGTGGGAAATTTATAAGTTTGAATCCAAGTTTGTAGAATGAAGCATTTAACACTAATTTCAGATCAAGTTTGGTATCAAAGAAGAGTTGATTAGGGATTAACTCATATGCTAATTTGTATTTTCACAATTGTTGGTATTGAAAGCTAACCAAGTCTAAGCTCATGCAGGGAGAAGGTTCTCTTGAAGAGTACAAATATGACGTGATGTTTTGGAAAGTCTTTTTGGAGATGAAAAGCATTGTGGAAGAATTATATAAGGAACAAAAGAAGAATGAAGGAGGCCCGAGTCAATTTAAGGAGAAGGAGGTGGCAGTGACCCTCCTAAAAATCCTCCATCCCCATCCTCTCCTTCAAGTTCAAGTTCCCCTTTAATTCCATAGAAAAAACAACTAGATAAAAGTGATTCTATTGGCTATGTTGAAATTAGATGTGAAATTTGATTTGCCAATGTATAATGGAGAGATTAATGCAGATAAATTGGATCATTGGATCAAGCAAATTGAAGCGTATTGTAGGGTTCAAAGATGAAGAAGCAAAAGTCTAGCTAGGTACTCTCGATCCGGGAGGCATAGCATTGACTTGGTGGGAGATTAAGAACCAAGAAGATGTTCTTAAGAAAGGTAAAATGATATGATTATTCCTAGTATGAATTCATAGTTGCATTAAAGAATCAATTTTATCCTTTAGGGTAAATGCAACAAGCAATAATGGATTGGCAGAATCTAAGAAAAAATAGAGGACAAAATGTGCAAGACTATACTCAAGAGTTTAGAAAAAGGGCATTGAAATTGGAAATTCCTCTTTATATGGAAGAAGATATTTTGAAGTATATTGGTGGGTTGCAAAGTTATTTGAGACATACTATTCTTATGTTTAATCCAACTAATCTTGATGAAGTTTATGTTCAAGCCACTCATATTGAGTCAAGAGGAAAGAATGTCCTAGACAACTTCTCAAAGAAATCAGTGCAACTAGTTGAAGCAAGCACAAAGCAAAGGGTAAAATGAAATGAATAACAATATTGAAGAAAGAATATGATAAGCCTTCATGTTCTCATTGCAAAAAGGAAGGACATGTTGAGGCCTAAGTGTTGGAAACTTCATCCAGAACTAAGACCAAAGAGGTTCGAAAATAAGAAGGGTGATAAGAAGACCATAGCTACAATCCAACATGATATTGGATCAGATTCAAGGGATGAAACCAAGATCATGGCCATGGGAATACAAGGTACATATTCTTCTACTAGTTCTAGCACTATTACTCATTCTTTAAGATCTGAAACTATGGATGACAAAAGGAAAAAAATGAGTTATTCCATATTAGAGTCATCTCAAAACGTACTAAGATCAATACACTCTTTGATAGTGGTTTGCAAGATAACATCATTTTTGAAGAAATTGTTAAGACAATGGGACTTGAAACTAAACCTCATCCAAAACCATATCCTTTAGGATGGGTATGTAAATATGCTAAGTTATAACTATATAAATAATGTAAGCTTATATTTGCAATCACCTCTAAGTTCTTATATGGGGTAGAGTTATATTTCGTACCACTTGATATTTGTAGAATTGTTTTGGGAAGTCCTTATTTATATTATAGGAAAGCTATCTTCTATAGGGAGGAGAACAAGTATCATTTTATAAAGGATGGGATTGATTATATTGTAAGATCCTATCGTGTGAAGACTAACTTGTCTCTTGTTACTACAGGACAAATGAAAAGGCTTGTAAAAGCAAGAAAGAATTTTGTACTCATGATTGTAAAAGCTAAGGATGATGATAAATCTAAAGCTTTCAAAGGATGTGATCCTAAACATAAATATGGATTAGTTAAGGTTATTTCTAACTATAATGAAGTGTTTTAGGAACTGCAAGGGTTACCTCCAAGGAAAGAGACACAACATGAAATTCAGTTGCAACAAGATGCACCTCTTCCTAACATTGACATGCAAAGGTTATTTTTTCTCGAGAATGAAGAACTAAAGAAACAAGTTTAGGAGTTGTTCAAGAACGGAGTCATCTGACCAAGTTCATCCCCATCTGGATCACCCGTTGTGTCGGTACCAAAGAAATACTGTACATGGAGAATGTGTGTGGATTTCCAGGTATTGAACAAAAATACGGTGAATAACCATTACCCTCTTCTTTGTATGGATGATTTGTTGGATCAATTAAAAAATGAAACTTATTCACAAAGTTAGACTTAGGGAATGGTTATCATCAAGTAAGGATTAATGAAGATGATATTTGAAAAACTATTTTTAAAATGAAACAAGGTTTATTTGAATAGTTGGTTACGCTCTTTGGGCTTTATAATGCTCCTGCTAATTTCATGCAGGTTATGAATGATGTATTTAGTCCATTCATAGAGGATTTTATAATACTCTACTTAGATGATATATTGATTTTCAGTAAAATTTGGGAAGATCATGTAAAGCATGTTAGGAAAGTCTTAGATGTTTTGAAAAAGGATAAATTGTGCCTAAAGATGTCAAAATGTGAATTTGGGAAAACACATTTAGTTTATTTTGGTTATATAATAGGGGGTGGTGAATTGAAAATCGATCCCTCTAAAGTTGAAGCCAATATGAAGTGGCCTAAGCCTAATAATGTAAGAGAAGTTAGCAACTTCCTGGGGTAGTTCAATATTGGAGAAAGTTCATTGCTAACTTTTCTTTTACTGCATATCATTTACATGATTTGACAAGTACTAAGTAGGTCTTTAAATGTGGAGGTAAATGTAACATCCCCAGTATTAATCCCTGCAAATGATAATGTAATTTTATAAATTTCATTTAGGCTAGTGAGCCGACATGTTTGGGGCAAAGAGCTCGTATTGATTAATATGGCCGAGGGCCAAATTGCATATTATGAGCATTGAAATGATTAATAAAAATGATAATCACTGGATGAAATATGAGAGGGATGAATTTGATGGGGGGATATGATTCCACAAGAGAGAGGTGTCCAAGGGGGAAATATTCATGGGTGTTAATCCAACCCACAATTTTCCTGAAATTATTACCATTGTGTAAACCTTTTATTTTGTTGTTGAGTGTGCCCAAAGTCAATCATTGATTTCATGTAAGAGGGTGGGTGTGAGAGTCACATCCCATAGTTATTGGGGGGCATAGGGCTAAATGTATAATCATATTTGGGAAGAGTGTGAGTCAATCAATAAAGGGAGAAGAAAGAAAATTCGTATGCAAAGAGGGGACAATTTTTATATGCATATTTTGGGCAACAAGAGAGGAGATGAGTGCTAAGAAGAGCACCAACCATGGTATGCTTGAAGGAATCCATTGTTTGGTTGTATTTTATGTTGGAAATGTATCTTGTGTGCCTGAAAAATGGGATGTAATCATGTAATGCATTTTCCTATTGAGGAAATGGTGCAAGAGCCTTGTGAAGGCTACTGTGAGCACTTCTAGAGAAGTTGAGAGTTCCTGGAATCCACAACTGATAGATTCCTGAACAACTAAGTGAACTAGAAGACATGATAAACTAATGGTACAACTTGATGGATAAGCATAGTGAAAGGGGTACATTGCTTGGGTTGTGCATGTTGTCCAGGTAATGCAAGAGGTGAGTAGTCATATTTAATTGTTAGTCACATTGTTTTGTTCATTTTCAGGAACAATTGTCAGGCACTGATTCACCGATTGAAATAATTCAAGAGATCCCTTGAATATCACAATAGTTTTCCCATAATTCGATAACTGAGAAAATCTCCTAGAAATCTGGATAGAATATTGATCCACTGATACTTAAGCATTGATTGAGATCCAATTTTTTTTGGTTGCGACAAAGATCGAGGAACAACTCAAGGTTTGGAATTAGCTCATTTATTTTTTCATATAAACAAAGATACAACTTTTTATTTATAAAAGTGTCTTATTTATGGAACTTTCAAAAACAATAAAATGAAATATAAATATGGTGTAACATATGATTAAAAAAAAATTGAGACACCTTTCATAGTATTGTTTCTTACATCAAAGGCTTATGCCTTTCATAAATGAGTTGAAATCCAAATATTGATGTAAAGTGAAGTAAAGTTTTCTTCAAGTGGGGAAGAGACATAAACATTGTAATGTTATTTCTTCAACATTTATGAAGAGATAAAGGGGATCAAAGAGTTCAAATTTTGAAAATTTTAAAGCAAATTGTACCAAAGTTTTTCAAGAGTTGATTAGGGCCAAGTAAAAAGCACAATGAATTCATTTTAAAGTGTCTATATGAGGGTCAAGGCCAATCCACGATAGTCCTTTTTTGTGGTGTGGTGTATGGTTTGTTTATGGTCTTCTTTTTTTGTGATGTAAGGATTCTTGATGGTGTTATATTATATGCCTAGTTTTGACATAGGTACACATACAATTTGTCATATGATGATACACACATGAATTACAAATCAAATTAAGGAAATTCAAACACACAATTAATGCTAGTGAAGTACAATCAATCAAAGCACATGTAATCAAGCAACGACAAAGAATATTAAAGCAATGCAAAAATCAAGCTTGTAATGAAAGGATAATTGGACGTGACCTGGAGTCAAACAATCATCAAATTTGAATATAAATTCAAATTTGAACTCAACTTTCATTGTAAACTTGCATTCAAGAAAACACAATGCACATTCAAGCCTTCAAGTTGTCGACCACATCAACATTCAAAAACATTAGTAATAATTCTAGTTCAACTTCATAATCAATATCATTTTTTAACAATATACTTCCAATAGTTATTTTGTAAGTGTTAGTATCAAAATCAAATTGAATTGTATTGGGTGCATTCTCGGTTTAACCCAACACACGTTTGAGTAATTATACTTTTGAATAAAAAATTGACAAGGTTGTGGTCAAAACTACAACCATAGTAAAAATCATATTTTGGGTGCATTTTCAGTGGTATCTAACAACCACACCTTGTTGTAAGATATTTCCAATGAGTGAGTTCAATATTTTAGGTGACCTATTTTTCCAAGGAAGTCATATTCATCAACTCAAAATCACTAGTTGTTGAAGAAAAATCAAGTGAGAATGACATTGAAGTGAACAAAAATCAAGCGAGCATTTGAACTACGTGATTTACAAGTACACATTATTCAAGTTTTCAAATGGAGCAAAGTTAAGCATTACTAGAGTTACTGAACACTCTAATAATTAGTTTCAAAGACAATACATTCATACTTCACAAAGAAACTCTTCAATCAATTCTAACTTGTTTGCAAGTGACGCAATATAAAGTTAGAATTCTTCAAGCATAATCCCAACTATTGAATCATGAGTTGATAGATCTCAAAAACCAACAATCGGTGACACATTCTGAACTGGTCCTTATTCAGAATAACCCTTGGTTTGATGATGATAATTATGATTATGTTCAACAGTTAGTGCATAAGTAAATAATTGAGTCAAATTCAGATATAGATGCAGATGAAAATGTTCAAGTTCAACATGATCATGTTCAACACACTCTTTTTGATCCAGATTATTTTTGGTATAAAATGAGAGTGGAGATATAAAACATAAATATACAGAGATATTGCAAGAGAGACAATAATATAATAGAGATAGATCAGATATATAACAAGAGGAAAATATATACAATAATACACAATTTCTATTAATGAGTGAAATGTACAAAACTGTAGAAATGCAGAGTGAAAAACTTGCTAGAATGCTAGTAGCTTATCTCTGAGAAGAGATGTGACAGCTACTCACATTCACAAGAAGATAATTTACAATGAGGCTCCAAATGCATTTTTATCATAAATAAAACCCAAAACCCTAACCCCGGAAGATGAAAATCTAATAGTCTTGTGGACCTTGTTTTGGGTAGTTTGGTGTATCAACTTCCTAGGGGTGTAACTTTGGCATATGATCTTTGTTTGGGGAGCATGATAGCTCGTTGGAAAGGTATCGACAAGGATATTCATTTTGGGGGCCCAATCAAAGGCTTTGGATATCTTTGAGGTGCTTGATCATGAAAAAACGTTTTTCAGGCCCTCAAAATGGTCCCAAAAGTTTAGGAACTGAAAAAAATGCTAAAAGTAGTAAGTTGCCAAAAAACTATTTTGAGCTAGTTGGAATAGGTGGGTGGTCACTGATATCCACCTAGATAAATCCTCCCTCCTTAGGAAACAATGGTTTCAATTGTGTTGAGTTCCTAGGGGAGAGGGGGAAGCGTTTACTGAATCTAAACTTGGGTGAGCTACTTTCCTTGCTAGAGAAGTTGCGCTGCTTAGTTTATGGAAGGTTGTTGAGAACCTGATGTTGGAAGGATTAGACTTTGTAATCAATCAGAATACCTGATATGACTGTGTGCATAAGGAATCTTTGTGCTTCGTTGCAATATTTTCGACCTACTTCTGTTGGATATAAGGTGCTTGGACTGAGACTGTAGTGGTTGTAGTGTCCTTCTATTCACCTTTTGAACATATTGTGAATAAGTTGAATTTTGTAGTATGAGATACTACCTTGAAGCACTATTTAGGTGGGATAATAGTCGGAACTACCTCTGGTATCCTATAGAGATGACCCCCTAGAGTAACAATGATACTACAGAGTTGAGACTCATAAATAGCATGGCGCTTCCACATATATGGCCAACCCAAAAGAACATCACAGACATCCAACAAGGGAACATAACATAATACCTCATCCTTGAAGGGTTGGATTTCATATAACAATCGACATTGTTGGCTGACACGAAGATCTCATCCCTGGTGAAGTCACCTGATGTTGTATGGTAGCAGGTGTGGTGTTGTCGACAATCCCAACTGATTGACGACCTCTGCTGAGATGAGTTTCTTATAGCTTCCACTATCAACAATAAAATGCAATGGGGTCCCGTTCACCCACATTTGTGAATGAAAAATGTGCTCCCCCTCTTCAGGTTCTGTTGGTTCTTATGGTTGAATTGTTGTTGCGACCGTAGCAATGGGTTTGCGTCGATGATATTTCTTCTACCAGTATTTTTTGAATCAGATTTTGAATCAGGGTTCGACTCCTTTTCTTTGATATTGGCCACCAATGACTATTTTGAGTGACATTCATCGGTGTTGTTCCAGTGGATTTTGTGGAAATCGTACCATTTTCCAATGTCCTTCTTCATCTTTCCATTACCCTTATTTTCTCGTGGCTTGGACCGGTTTTATGAAGGCTGGTTGTTAGGGTTGTCTTTACTATAATTTGGTTGTTTCATATTTGCAGACCCGAACTCTCACTTGTTCTGGTGCTTAAATTTCTGCTTGATTTTAACAACATATCGATAAGCAACACCCAGTGATGAGATGTCTAGAAAATCCATTTTAGTTTGGATGTATCTGTGTAGAGCCCCACTGTATTTCAGAACCAGATGTCGCTTGAAGTTTTTGATAACTAGCTTGGTGTGTAAGGTATGGAAGGTATTGATGAACTCTGGCACTGTTTGGCCCCTCTCTTGCCGTAGTGTGGTCCATCTCATGTATTGGTCGTCATAGTTTCCAACAAGGTAATATTGTTCCTTGACCGCATCCACAAAAATATCCCAAGTGGGCTCAGCCCCATATATTCTAGACTCCTCTATGGAACTTTTATCCCAGTAAGTTTCCCACCAATGTTTGACATGGGGGAGAGCCTTAAGGAGTGTGAAGGTGAGCTTTTCCCTGTTAGAAAAAATGTGAACATAGAAATAACCTTCTAGCATATTTAACCATTTTTCTAGGGTATCCACATCTATTTGACCTTCAAATACGAGAATATAAAAATTGACTTGTACCTTGAAAGGAGAGGTTCTTCTAAAGTGGCTGCTTGATGAAGACATGCCTACTATTATCGACAGGCGTTGAAGGATGTGGGAAAAATTCTCCATCATTTCATCCCGTTGTCGCGTGAGAACTTTCTTAAGCAACAGATTGATAGAATCTTTTGCTCCGTCATTTTTCTTTTCTTCCACCATGGAGGGTTTCTTGGGCATGTGAGAGAGATTTTCATCAATAAAGACAAGCTAGAAACCCAACTTTCTATACTCGGACCTCGTTGGGGACATGAACTGAAAAATGATCAAGAGCAACCTGTTATGACACCACTGATCCAGATTATTTTCGGCACAAAATGAGAGCTAAGATATAACATAGAAATATATAGAGATATTACAAGAGAGCCAATAATATAACAAAGATATATAATATATATAACAAGAGGCACAAATATACAATAATACACCATTTCTATTAATGAGCGAAATGTACAAAACTGTAGAAATACAGAGTGAAAGACTCGCTAGAATAGTGGTATCTTATCTCTGAGAAGAGATGTGACGACTACTCACATTCACAAGAAGACGATTTTACAATGAGGATCCAAAGGCCTTTTTATTATAAAGAAAATTCAAAACCCTAACCCTGGAAGATGAAAAGCCAACTGTCTTATGGACCCCATTTTGGGTAGTTTGGTGTATCAAGTTCCCAAGGGAGTAACTTTGGCTTACGATTTCTGTTTGGGGCACATGATAGCTCATTGGAAAGGTATTGATGAGGAGATTCATATTGGAGGCTCAATAAGAGAATTAAACTATAATTGAGGTTCTCAATCATGAAAAAATGTTTTTTAGGCCCTCAAAATGGCCCAAGAAGTTTAGGAACCGAAAAACTGCTAAAAATAGTAAGTTGCCAAAAAACTGATTTGAGCCAGTTGGAATAGGTGGGTGGCCACCAATATCCACCTAGATCAATTTCCAAGCCCATCATCAGAACTTGGGAAGAAATCAACAACAACAAACACAAAACATGACTTCAATATGACAAGGAAGTTACCTTTCATATTCTTGATTATTCCAAACCAATCTAGTTTCAAAGTGATGGATTCATTCAAGAAGATTGCCTTGCTCTAGTTCAACATTAGAATGAAAATTTCCAACATTGCAAATGAGTTGGTCACATGGAGAATCAATGTTTTGATCTCCATCCTTGTCAGAATTGTGGCAAGACAAAGATTCATTCATTGAACAAATGTTCGACATTGAAGAAAATTGCAAGATTAAAGATTCACTATGAGTGGATTGATCCTCGATAGTGGTCATCAACAACCAAGTGATTATTTTAGTCTTACTGAAGAATTCAAACTCAAGTAAAGACGAATATTACAACTGATAGTGTAACTCTCATGCAGCTTCATGGGGGGAGTTCATAAATTAAGTGAATATGGTTCGTGAAACCACTTGTGGTCTCTCCTTTTAGCTGACAAAGGGGGTGATTGATGATGGAATTGAAGATGGTTGTCAGACCAAAATTTTCAACAACAAATATTCCAAATAGGCATCAAATATGCTAGATGTGAATCAAATTTTTCAGATGGGCAACTGTGGTCTGTAGATGGAATACTTTGGAAAATTACGGTTCAATGAATTGCAATTGAATCATACACATGGATGCTTATTTTGAGAGCAATATTGTGGACAATGTTTTTCACCTAGATGGTCTTTAGAACTAGCAGAGGTCAGTTGGACCCTTCCACATTGTATCTTGGCATTTTATTGAGTTGTCAAATAATTTTAGGGATGTGTCAGACTTGCAACTTATTCACTTCTCTTGGTTCTCTCTCATCATATTGGATTTAATTTCAGTGAAAAAATGATAAACATTTTGGATTACATAATTACACAATGATATTCTCCATAATTTTCAGCATCCATATTTGGTGTTTTTTCAGGTAGTTCTTCATTGAGGCTTAGCTTAGGAGTTTCAACATGAAGACTTGGAGATGATACCAGTTTATGCTGCATTGATGGTATTATTTTTAGGACTTATGATTGAGGGGAGGGATGTTAGCCTCTTACTTGTATACAATCATGAAGTCCTAGTCTACCACCTTTGCATATTTCACATACTAGGATATAGTTGTTATCCTAAGTGTGTTTCTATATTCCTATTTTTCCTCCTCCTACCTTATTTATCAATCAAGTTTCGATCTGAGAGAATTTGAGGTGGTTTCATTATTGTATTATATATTTGTATCATTAAAATGAATACAATATGAAAGATTATGGATTGAGGCCTTTTCCACCAAATTTCTTGTCTTGATTTTGTGTGTTCTATTTCTTCAAACCTGTTCCCGTAGGTGATTTAGTACAATATCTAGGCTAACTACATCAAGTTTCATTATTAATTTGATTTCTTGTGTAGGGTAGGGTGTGAATTTTAGTGACCATTGTGTTGGCACCCAAAGTTTTGGGTTAAATCTCACGCGTGTACAAACGAAGTTGTGCGAACAAATTCCAAGTTTTGTCTAAGATTTGTGCAAAGAATGACCAAAAGTGCGTGCTATACCAAGTTTTCACAGTTGCACACCAAGATTAAAGTCTAGAAAGAGCGCGCCAGTCCAAGTTTTGTCAGTTGCGCCAAAAATCAAGAAGATTCTCGTCGGAATCAAGAGATGAATCATCAGGAAATATTCCTGAATGATTACTTCCAGCGGCACAATGGATTGTGGGATAGCTAGAGGATGCACTGGATAGGGAGTTAAGATTTCCTTGATGCATAAACCTTACATGGAGCGATGGTAGGTGCAATAATCATGTAAGGCAGTTCATCAGTAGATCGTGTGGAGTAGAGAAAATAGAAACAAAGCTCTCAAGTAGAGGAAATATATAAAAGGAAGCAACAACAATAGAGATAAAGTTAGTCCTTCAGTTGTAATGCATATAGTCATTTAGGTTGAGCTCACTTTGAGCCTAATGAAATATTATATTGTTTTTTGAATATACACAAAGTATGTTATCGGTCTTTAGTATGAAGAAGTTGTGCATTATGCATTGTGTTGCATCTCTATGGATCTATTTAATGAAGATATGATGCTCTGTTGTTTTCAAATATAGTGTATTTGATGTAATTTGTATGGTTGATTTGAATGTAATGAAAGGAATGATCATGTTGTGGAATTTCTTATCTACTTTGTATCTATCATGTGTTATTGAGATATGTGTGTGTATAGTTTTAATTCTTAGTCATTTTGAATTGTCATATATGAATCACATTCTTTCCAGTCTAGATGGATAGGTGTATGTTTATCTTTCATCCCCGTCACAAGACCCTGTGGTCTCTGTGACCTTCTCTGCATCTTGGGTGAAACCTTCCTTGGCTCTAGTCGAGGATTGATATGTCGATGCTTTGGGGCTTTTGTTGGTCAAATCCGGACGAACCCTAGGTCTAACCCCCCCCCAGCGTGATGAAGGACTGCGCAAGCATGAAACGAAACCATCAAATGGTTTTGTTGTTGGGACTTGAAAATATTGTATGGAAGGATAAAAGAAAGAAATGAGGTGGCATCCAACTTGGGAGGAAATTCAAGATTGGTTAGATGAAAAGGAGCATGTGTTTCCGTATGAGAAACTCAGGGACTGGGAGTGAATGTGAAGTAATGGAAAGACATGTATCTCTATTCTAATATGCATGATATTTCCATTGTTGAATTTTCTTGTATGTTGCATGAATGACTAAAAAGGCAGGCCGCAACCAATTCAACTTTGTGGGCATTGGAACCAGTGGTTTAGAATCAAGCCATGCTTGATATCTTGAAGGTATTGAATAATAAGTGGACTTGGGCTATCTATTTCTGGTTTGACTGAGTAAAAGAGGACTATATCATTGAGTTTGTTGTGAAGTATATTGATTCTTTCAATGAGGCTGAAAGAAAGTTTGTAGAAGGTATGAGAAAGTGAATGCTAGAAGAAATCCCACTCTAGATCAAGATGTTGTTCATGGAGAATGCACATGGAGCCCGATAGAATGGACAAGTAAACCCCCTAGCGTTGGGGGGGCACGTTTTTAAATATGGGGGAAAGGTAGAGAGAAAAGAGATATGTTGAGGAGGATCCAGAAATTGTTGAGATGAGGTGAGGAATGGAATGGAACCAGAGGAGAAGAGATGAAAAAGAGTCGAAAGGTACACAAGAAGAGTTGATATAAGAATAAAAGAGGAAAAGAGAAGTAGAGAAGAGTTATCCAAGGGTGCACGATGAGGAGTCAGGCCCAGGATGAAGAGAAAATAAATTGCATCAGGTGGTAGTGCAGAAGAGTATGTTGTGCCACAAGGGAGCACAAATGAAGATAGACATGTGAATAGGCATGGTGTAGAAGATAGAAGTAGTAGTAATGAGGGCCTAGGTGACAAAGTTTGAACCCTTTGGATGTTTTGGTGTGACACAAACTTAGAGGAAGATGAAGCGTAGAGTAGTGGTACAATTATAAGAGGAGAGGATGACATGTAGAGTCGTAGTGCACTATTCAGAGAAGGAGATAGCGTGCAAAGTAGTGGTGCAGAGGTTGGACTAGAAGACAGAGCACAAATTGGTGGTGCGTAGATTTGACGGGAAGGTGGAGCTTAGCATGTTGATGCATCAAAAGAAGAGGCAGATGGAGGCTCCCTTAGTGGTGGGGGATACATATGGGTGATTGTAGATGGTCTTGTGTAGCTATAAATAAGAAACTTTTTGGGTCACCTCACAAGAAATGTCAAAAGAAGATGGATTTAGGCCCCCTTTGTACCACCCCCTTGTGCATCTTTAATCAAGAAGAAAGAACAACAGATAGTGAAGAGATTGGAGTAGGAGGAAGAGAAGAAGATATAAGAGGAGAGTCTAGTGAAGAAGAAGGATAATTCAATGATACTTCACTCAAAGAAGTATTGGTGTTGAGAAATAAAATACCTAGTATTCATATAGGACGAACTATTTCACGCTCAAGGATGGAAAATCAAGACAATACATTGAGTTTACTCTTGTTCCATGGAATGGGTAGAGATGATGAAAAACAACACTAGTTTACGTGTGAATAAATCTTGTCTATGAAGAGGATCAAAGATGAAGAAGCAAAGATCACACAACAGGAGACCAAATTTTGGGACAGGTCCTTGACGTGGTATATGAAGTATAAGGATACTACATAGGACAGGAAAGGTCCCTGACCAATATTAAGGAGGATCTACTTAGGGAATTCCATAAACCTAAGTCATAATATCAATGTATCACAAAGATAAATGAGATCAAGCAGAAGGAAGGTGACACCATATTGGATTATGACCAACGATTTAAAATTTTATTGGATATGTTGATGTTGCAAATCCAGGACGTGCAACATAGAGAATGGTTTATTGTGGGGTTACTTCCCCATATCCAAAAATCGCTCACCCAACATAAAGTGATGACTCAGGTAGAGGCATTTGAAATCACGATGCTCTTGGAAGCTACACCATGAGGCACAAAGACATCAACCAAATTGGAGCAGGTGTAGTCGCAACTAGCTAATCTGACGATTCAGCTGCAAGATATGGTGAAGACTAAGGTCATGCGTGAGAATTTCTGGTGTACGACATGTCACTCTGAGGGGCATCGCAAAGACGAGTGCCCTGCCCTTCCAAATTATGTGGCCACAGGTGTGTACCGAGTCCATTTCCATCTGGAAAGACATAATGGTGTGAGATATGTAGACAGTGGGGCCATGTGCCACCTCGCTTCCCAACTTTGCATAAGTATCAAACAAAGACCCACACTTTGTTCTACGAATTATGTAGATCCATTGAGCATGATGTCAACAACTTTTGCTCACTCCAACTTCTACAGTCCTAAGCAAGGAATCGAAGATTTTCTTGACTTGCTGAAAAGTGGGATGACAAGAAATCCACTTGCAACATGGTACATGCAGATCCATGCAAAAATAAGAAGAATCATGAGGAAGTTGATGTTCGGGTAGTAAACCAAGGAGGATAAAATACAAGAGATGAATTTAAGCATGGTGAAGGATCAAGTTAGAAGAAAGAGGGGAATATAAGGAAGGAATCTCAACCCCCTTCCGAACTTTGAGGATGCCCAAAACAAATAGTTTATGTGGGATGCACAAAGAGCCATGGAAGAAGAAAGAGCACGCGAGGATCTACAACGTGCAACTAAAATGTCACTTGAGGAGGATAGCATACACCAATAAGAGAAGAGGGCGACACATAGGTCGTTGGAAGAAGCTCATATCTATGAAGAAGTACAACGTACGACATGGAGTTTGCTGGAAGAAGCTCATGCGAGTGAAGAATTGCACCACGCAATGCAAAGATCATTGGAGGAGGCTCATGTGAAATAAGAAATATAGTGTGTGATGCAACATTCAATAGAGGAGGCTTACAGAAAGACTAAGGTGCGATGTGCTGAGCATAAAGCACATGAAAAACAACACCCATAGGAATTTCAATGTGTAGTGCGCACAAAAGTCTTACATGAACTGAGTCATGAGGGAGAATCCGAAGACCAAGTAAGTTCTTTCTTGCACTCTTGTTTGTGAGTGTTGAATAATCCAGAAGCTAAAAATAAGTTGACTCATATGTTATCTACTTGCATGAAAGAACAAGAAGTGGAGGCTACCATATCCTCTCTGCTTCCAGAAAGAGATGTATGTCAGGTCAGCAAGCAAAGGTGCACTGGATGGGAATTCAAGATGACAACAGAGCTTGGAGGCTATGCCATGGATAACATCATGTTGGATCTAGGGCATGACATGAATATTTTTCCAAAGAAGCCTTGGGAGGTGGTGGGTAAACCACAATTGTTTTGGTCACCCATCCATCTACGGTTGCCAACCAATACAATATCTACCCTATACGACGATTGAAGAAAGTCAAGGTAAATATAGAAGGGGTCAAAACAAAGGATGACTTTGAATTCATATAAATTATGGATGAGTCTGACTCGTACCCTACATTACTTGGCATTTATTGTTCCTTTAGCAATAATGCAATGTTGATTTTGAAGAAGAGGAAGATGTCTTTCGAGACATACACCTTGCACGTGGTCACACTTCTGGATCCTTATGAAGGGGATCGATATAATGATCTGACGGATGAGGATGGACAAAACTTGGTCATTGAGAATATCTATAAGATTACTGAGCATAGAGATGATTACATCAATCCCACCGCAGATGGAGAGATGAGTTGGAGAAGTGTTAAGTATTATGAAACAAATTTTGAAGAGGCCATGGCAAGGTGGAAAAACAAGATATATGAGGTATCAATGAGGAGATGTGCGCATATATCTATCGAGGAGCGTGAGGAGGAATTCAGATCCTATCATTATGGTGGATCAAAACTAGTGGATACATTCATTAAATGGATACAACACATTCCCGAGCATCATAGGTCTCATGCTCTTGATACAATACTCATAGGAATTCCTACACGATGGTGAGTTGTGCATCAAGAACCTTATCGTGAATGGACAGTTGTCGAGGCTTCCTTGCAGGAAATATTTCAACCAGATGTCGACATTCGTCAATATACTTTCCCTTGTGAAAGGAGGTGGATAGATAAACAACAACGCAACACACATGGTTAGTATATGAATTTCCATCACAAGCTACCCAAGAAACACCCTATATCCATGGTCCCCCAATTCTACAGTGGAAAAGGTAGGAGAACCTCAAAATCCCATGATGATCTGTTCCCCAACCTCATTGAGCACACATATGACTCCTACATAACTATCAAAGAGATGGTTAGTCAATGGATCCTACAAGAACCGACCAAGCCTACTCTCCCACCTCCCACACAGACACTGACCAGAAGCACTCGCATGCAGATACATAGAGACCCACCTGGGGTTGCTTCATCCTTCTAAGCCCCTACTCAAATCCCGTCGTTGTGCGTAAGACCATGTGTTGCACCTTTGACGAGTAAATTCATGTATGTGTCATGTCATCTATATTAATTTTGAATATTTGGTAGAAATATCAGATTTGTAATCTTAGCATTTGAGGTGATAGGTATTTATCACACGTCTACTTCATCTAATTTCGGGAATGATAACTCATTAACATCACTGGTAAGATGATGATTTCCCTGATACAGAGTAAAATCTAAAGTTACTTATATAAATCAATGCAAATCATGACATTAATGCGATAATGACAATACAACCTCCAGTCCCTCCATTGGAGCCATCCTGCTACCAACCAACTCAACGAAAAGATGCGATAATAACTGCACATGCATGACTAGCAAACTATCATTATGGAATCATTTTGTTAAGGACCACCCCAACCTTCCACTCCTACACCTTTATTATTTGTGTTCCATACGCTCCTTCTCCACCATTTCAAGACACAACAACCATTCAGGAGGGTCAAAACCATGCCCAAGGGTTTACCGTTCTAGTGATTCCAAGATTTAAAGTCTAGGATCATTTAGAAAGTCATCTCGATCTCACTACTCTTTGTGATATAAATTGTGCCACAAACCTTGAGGTCGCACAATAGAAACAAGATGTGGTTTATTTTCCCTCCATGGAGCACGCTGTTGCAATGCTTGCCATTGCAAACAGGAAAAAGGAGATCACTACAACTTGGGTTGAGAAAAATAATATGCAACAACTGATCACTTATATAGTGGATAGGGCCTTTCTCTAGTACACTCAACTTCTGATGTGAAAATTGTTGTCGCCCCTTTTATCGAGAAACTCAACAAAGAAGACCTAACAACTTCTTTGGTCACAACCATGGAAGCCGAGGATGGTATCCAGCTTACGCAAGATCTCTAGGGCCATTTGAATGAGCCTGAGTGACAATATAAGGAATTTGTGGAGGTAAAAACCATTGTTCCATCCGTTGAGACGGTCATCCCATAAATTAGTTGGCTCGAGGACAAGCCATCTAATAGTGGTGGGGGCATGTTGGTTTTGATTTTACCACTTAAACCCTTGGTATGCTCTAATACCCTATCGAGATTTCCCTTCAACCTAGCACCATGAATTTAATTCCAAGAAACATATATTTACTGAATCAAAGCATGTGTAGGTTACTTAACGAAACACGCAACGAAATCATAAACGAGGAAACTAAATCAATAACATAAGAACACCAAGAATTTTTAGGTAAACTACCTCTAAAAAAACCTAGAGGGAAAACTAGTCCAACGATGCTTTTATTAAGGTCAAATTAGGGCTCCTGTAACAAGGATAATGTCTTACTGAGAGAGTTATATACTCCGGACAAACCTGGAAACACCTGTGTTGTTGTACGACCTGTACTGGCACATTTCTCAATGCATCCACGACATACCCTTCTCTAGCCCATGAATTTCTACACCTTTCCCTTATTTGAACGGTGCAAAATTCATGCATGTCTCCTCTTAGACCCGCAGATGTGTATGAAAATCCCATACACCAAGATTTGTACGAATTTGATCTACCCTCTGGTTTTTGTCCTTTGAAACCCACCTGTGGCTACTTTTTCTCTCTCTCCTCCTTGACTTGTATGACCTCTATATGAATGTTTGTATCCACCTATCAAAATCTTGAATCATGATCCTTTGTGATTCAACCCTCTCATAAATACTTGGATGAACTCTCTTCACCCAACTAGTGAGATCTCCTCCTCTAGTGTAAACAAAAGTACTTCTTTGATCCTACACTCCTTTCTAGCAAAAGTCCTTCTTTGATATCCTCAACCTTGGTCTCTCACCAAGTCTCTCACAAGTGTATCTCACACAAGTCCCTACCTTGGTCTCTCACCAAGTGACTTCCTCTCAAAGTCCCAACTGTGTCAACTCCCTCAACACAAGTGTCTTCATCTCTACCCCAGCCTTGCTTTTATAATCATGAGTTACAATCTATTTCTAATATTCAAAGTGATCTACGGTTGAGATTACTTCTCACACTCACTTAAGATTTAGATTACATGTTTCATGCTAAGCATGTCCTTAAATAACTCAATTCACTAATAAATACAATTTTAATTTAATTAATTCCTTCTAACTAAAGTAAACTCAAGACTATAATATTTTCGACAACTTCCACATGAAAAACACATGCCTATGTGGAAGTACTTGTTTGATGCTACCAAAACATCAACAGTTGGCACCCAAAGTTTTTGGTTAAATCTCATGCGTGCACAAATGAAGTTGTGCATGCACATTCCAAGTTTTGTCCAAGTTTTGCACAAAGAATGACCAGAAGTGCACACTGGACCAAGTTTTGTCAGTTGCATGCCAAGCTTAAAGTCGACCAAGCACACACTGGTCCAAGTTTTATTAGATGCACTGGAAATCAAGGAGATTCCCACCAGAATTAAGAAATGAATCATCCAAAAATCTTCTTGAATGTTTACTATAGCAACACAAGGGATCATGGGACAACCAAAAGACGGGTTGGATAGGCAGTTAAGATTTCCTTGATGCACAAATCCTACGTGGAGAACTAGCAGGTGCAAGAAGCGTGTGAGGTAGTTCATGAGTAGAGCGAGTGGAGAAAAGAAAGTAGAAATAGATCTCCTGAGCAGAGGAAAGATATAAAAGGAAGCAAAAACAACAAAGATAGATTTTGTCCATTAGTTGTATAATGCATAGAGTAATTCAACTCGAGCTCTCTCTGAGCCTAATGTAATATATTACTATTGTTTGAATATACACAAAGTCTGTTATATGTTTGTAGCATGAAGAAGTTGGGCATTGGACACTGTGATGTATTTCTATGGAGTCATTTACTGAAGATATGATGCTATGTTGTTGTCGAATATAGTTTATTTGATGTAATATGTGTGGCTGAGCTGAATGGAATGAAATGAATGACAATGTTGTAGAAGTTATAATCTACTTTGTGTCTATCCCATGTTATTGAGATATGTGTGTGTATAGTTTTAATTTTTAGTCCTTATGAATTGTCATGTATGAATCTCATACTCTCCAGTCTGGATGGATAGGTGTATGTTTATCTTTCATCCATGTCACATGAACCTATGGTCTATGTGACCCTCTCTGCATCTCAGATGAGACCTTCCTTGGCCCTAGCTAAGGATTGATATGTCGATGCTATGGAGTTTTTGTTGGTCAACTACAGACAAACTTTAGGTCTAAACCCCCAAGCATGAGGAAGGACGCACACGAGCATGAAATGACGCCAACACATTGTGTATTTGTCTAAGGCATTTAAGAACAAGAAGAGTCTTTGAATTGCTAGACCTTTATCTCTCGAAGGGGCATAGTTTTGAGAAATATAGAAATGTAGTGTGATATAACACCTTAGAGAATACAAAAATAAAATTTATTCCCTCACTTACATGAAATGATGATGTCTAGTCATGCATTTTATAGAGGACTGCCAGTTTGTTGGAAATACTTTGTTTGTGTACCATATTTGGATTTTTTATCAATTAATATAATTCATAAACCATGGAGTGAATTTATGATCTTTTTTTGACATAATGGATTGTTATGAACACAAATATACATATAAATAGATATAAATAGATAATAATTAAATAATAATAATTAATACTCAATAACTAAATATGTTATGAAGAGACACCTTCTTGATGAAAGGTCATGTCTCTTATGAAAGAACACCTCTGCATGGGTATATATACAACCCTTATTTATCATTTGTAATCATCTCATTTCATTCTTATACATTTTACTCAATATATTATTACTTCATCCTACATGGATTACATTATGTTCCAGTTATTTTTGGATAATTTATGTGTGAATGAAATTTGTTCGTCTCATTTGGTATTAAAACCTCGTTTCTGATCTTGGTCTTTGGCCATTGGACCTTTGGTCAATATTTGTTTCCTTGACAACATAACTACACGCCTTTGGCCACTCAAATTTCAGAGTTCTTGGAATTTCGGGTCCTTGACCATGCTAGAGAATTTTGCCAATTAAAAAAAAAAATCAGAAATTGTTATTGAGGAAATAATCATTCTCCCGCTGCCTTGAAAAAACCAGAAATCTAGGAGTTGAAACTCTTTAAAGGATTATCAAGAAGAACAAAAAAAAATAGAAACTAATATTGAAGAAGTAATTGTTCTACTATGAACTTGAAGTAGCCATGAAAAAAAAATAAACTTTTACACGTTGAATTGGCAAAGAAAAATAAAATTGTAGATCTGTACAATGTAGTACAATTAAATTCAACATTGTAGATTAAAAAAAATTGTACAATATTTAATTGACCGTGAATTAATTTTAGTCTGTACAAGCACCCAATCTCCATCCTCCGTACACTTTTTAATTGACACTCAGCTCAGTGTACATCCACTGTCCGTACAAGCAAAGTGTTGCTCACTGCAATTACAACTACTCTCTACCCTGATCAGTACCATCCCTTGCAACAATTCATCTGTACATCAGTGGTCGTACAATCAATTTTAACAATCATACATTCTTCACATTTTTCCACCGTACACAATCCACCGTACAAAATAAATTGTACATATTCCCATCTATATAGTCACCAAGTATTAATTGTTTAATGTGCCAACCATAAGATTCCATTAGTATAGTTACAATTAAAAAAAATTGTAGTGCCATAACCATTCATACACTTGGTCCGTACATCCTTCATATTGTCGTGTGAAGAAAAATCCGCTAAAAAACCGTTTTAAATATCAATTTCAGAGAATATTTACAAACACACCTTGGAGAAGAATACAAGTTAAGTGGACGCCACCCATATTGATGTCAATAGTCATAACCCAATTAAAATTCGTCGCTTTATATAGTCACCACTATACAAAAGGAGTAAGGATTATAGTATCAAGTAATACAAACTAAACATTAATATATCCACAAAATCTTTTAAAGTTGGAAGAGGTATTAAAAGTTCAAGGTGAAAGGTTAGATATTTTAAAGTTTGAAGAGGTATTAAAAGACCAAGGTGAAAGGTTTGTCTTAACCATAAGGTGAAAGGTTTGTCTTAACCATACTGAAGGTTAAATAAAGTATTAAAGTGTATATATATTAAGTGGGTTTATTGATTAAGAACATATGTTTTCTCCTAAGAGATTATAAGTTTAAATTCAGAGGGGTTAGGGTATGTATACCTTTGTAGATTTTACTAGTAAAATTGTTGAACGAAAAAAATCTCATACACCAATTTGATGTCTAGCTTGACCCTAACCTTAAAAATAGATTATATATATATATATATATAATTACCATAAATATTTTGCATATTTAAAAAAAAATTTGAATATAAAAAGACCAATTTCTAAGCATGGAGTAATTAAAAGGTTTCAAAGTTCCAATTTGAAGTTATAAAAGGGAAGTATTAGTAAAAGGCTTATAAAAAAATATTATATAAAGGAGTGTAAAAAGGATTATATTATAAAAGATGTAAAATGGAAAACGTTATTTGGTATTAGTATATATATGGGGTCAATTATAATAATATTTAAAGGGATTTTATTTTTTTATTAATAAAAGGACTTGGTATTAGTATATATGTGGGGTAGATTATAATAATGTTTAAAGGGATTTTATTTTTTATTAATAAAAGACTACATTTTTAAAAGGGATCAAATAAGATAATCAAAAGTTCCTAAGTTATAAAAAGTTATTATATTGAAGAAGTCAGAAAAAAAAAAAAGGAGATTATATTTTAAATAAAGGAAAAAAATACAAAGTATTGATGTTTATAAAAATGTTACTTTAAGGTGTATTAAGTTAATTAAAAAATAAAATTAATCTTAGTTAATTAAAAAACAAAATTAATATTAAGATCAATTTAAGATTATAAAAAGGACAATTCAAAAATGGAGGAAGACATATTTTTTTTATGAAGGTTATCTGAATTTATGTTACAATTATTTTACATTAAAGATGAGTATTCAAGGAAGAGAGATTAACATCATTATCAGCTTGGACCATAATGAAAATTACATTATTTTTTATTTGGAAAATCAATTACTAATTCCAGAGTCTAATATAATTGAAAAGGAAGATATTTTTTCAAATTAAAGGGCTACAAGTTATAATTGATGAATATGAATATATACCTCAATTCAATGTTATAACTATGTATTAATAATAAATTGACATCATTTTCGAGTTACCCTGGTTTAAAAATCTAGGTACCTTCATCTTAAAAATGGAGAAAAAGTTTGTGACATTTCTCTATAAGGAGAAGATGATGACTTTTCAAGACACTACTATGAGGGAAACATCGATAATACCTTTATGAAAATGTGGTAAAGATACCTCAAACGTGATCCTTCAAGAAAATCAAAAGTCATTATCAAGGATGCAAAAAGAATTTGACAAAGTTATCATAGATTAAAAAAAAGAAATCTGTTGCTTAAAAGACCACAGTCAAAAACTACTTACACATATCAAGAAGTTAAAGGATAAAAAAAATGCATTCAAAAGTTGGAAAAAAAGAATCAAGATATCCAGAAGAACCTAACAGGAAAAAAAAAACCGAAGAAAATTCTCATTTGAAGAACCATAATCAAGGGCTACTAGAACAAATCAAAAAGTTGAAAGAAGAGAAACTTGAAAATACAGACATTAAAGATATCGATAAAGCAGATAATGAAGAAATAAATTGCCTCTAAAAAATCATAATCAAAACCTAATGATGCAAATTAAGAAGCTTAATAATGATAATAGGTTGTTGGAAAAAAATTAGAATAAATCCATAAGGAAGCGTCAAAGTCCTTAGGAGTAAAAATCCAAGTTGTGGAAAGAAGGAACAAACACAAATCCAATCCACATCACATGTCAAGAATATGCCAATCCAGTTGAATAAAAGACACATATGGATTTTGGAGTACAAACGATGGGAACTCCAAGTGCACGTACTAATACAAGTTCATCAACTAACCAAGCAACATCAATGCGTGAAGAAAATCATATACTAAAATTAAATCAAGAAAACACTACAAGCATGATAAGGGGAATTAATGTTATACGAATTGCTCATCGTCATCCAAATCATAAAAACATATATTTTAAACGATTAGAGTATCAATATCACTCAGGTCAGGAACAACTATATTATCATCCGAAAAATATTGATACCGACGCAATTAAGTCTCATGATAACACTTCATCGTGGAAGAGCAATGTTCCGCAAAGGATTGAATTAGGATGGTCCAATCCTTTTACGGTTCAAAATTTGTTCTCAGCATTCAGAGGTTCATATCATCGTGTATCGTCAACTACGATAGAAAAGAGAATGATGCAATGGCATTACAAGCCAAAGAAAAATACATTCAATCCTTCCATCACTATGCTTTGAGGACAAAGCAATTCAAAAGGGGAAGACAATGTTATGAATACAAATATACATATAAATAGATACAAATAGATAATGATTAAATAATAATAATTAATACTCAATAACTAAATATGCTATGAAGAAACACCTTCTTGATCAAAGGTCATGTCTCTTATGAAAGGGCACATTTGCATGGGTATATATACAACCCTCATTTCTCATTTCATTCTTATACATTTTACTCAATATATTATTATTTCATCCTACATGGATTACGTTATATTCCAGATATTTTGGATAATTTATGTGTGAATGAAATTTGTTCGTCTCATGGATGTGAGAAACCAAAAACCAACCTAGAGATGCATGAAGTTGACCATAAATATTTGTAGTGTATGTAAACATTGAAAAAATTGCATAGTAGGTCTCAATTGATATGGATGGTATACCTATAGCGCCACTAATTTACTTGATATGACAACAAGTGAGTGCACGTTAGACCATTTTAGATGCTTCATACATCAGAATCGCCCTAAAAATGCTAGTGTGTCACAAACACAAAGTTTACACGAATTAATTTAGATCTCGTTTATGAAAAATTGTGCACAAACTACTACATACACAATAAATTATTGTGTTTCTATGTAAATTTGTTTATCCCTATTAGAGTGGTGTGAGACAAACTCATCTACGAGTCACATCACTCCAAGTCAGTAGGTCATTTCGAATTCATGAGACCTTAGCAACATTGGACTACTTTTGTTGGTTTCAGCTCTATGAATATGTGGAAATATATATCAATGGTTATATTGCTTTTGTTGTGTTATGATGCAAGAGGGGAATATATAGGGTTAAATGTGTATGATATGACCCCAAGGGAGGGCATATATGGGGCTACATATACATGTAATGTGTAAATATATATGTAATAGGGTAGGTCTAATAGTAAATGGGCCTCGTGTGTAATTGTGAATAGGTATATATAGAGATCATGTATTCATTATTATGAGGTGTGAATTGTGATGTATGAATGTATTTGGTTATTTGGAGGGGGTTTCCCTATTAGTTAATGTAATGATCCAATTTCTTAAAATATTATAACAGAACAGAAGTACACACCATGTACATAATGTGAGCGTGGAGCACAACTCCAATATAGATAAGTTACACAATAACTCCTTAAGGAATAAGAGAACCTCCTCCACATAACCAAATACATTCATACATCACAATTCACATTTCATAATAATGAATACATGATCTCTATATATACCTATTCACACTTGCACATGAGCCCCATTTACTATTAGGCCAACCCTATACACACACACACACACACACACACACACATTACATGTATATTTAGTCACATATATTCCCTCCCTTGGGGTCATATCATACACACTTAACCCTATATATTCCCCTCTTGGGTCATAACATAGTACCCTCCAAAAATATTTTTCCTCAAATCTTTGCAATTAAAGGCTTCACATGTGATCAAACCAAGTAATATGATTTTCTTATGTTCCTAGTTTCTTCTTTCCATTGATGATGATCCATCCATCTAAAATAAATTATTTTTGGTTATAATCCTTGGTGGCTAGTTGTTGCATAATTTTATTTCCCTTGATTCCATATATTGTTGTTGAAGCTTCTTCAATTTGTAGTGGTTGTTGTTCTCTAATAATATCTTGTTGAAGAGTGGTTTTGTGATTCCTTGTTCCATGAATATTGACAAATATTCTATCTTCTTCCTTGATAATGTTGATATCGACCTTGTTGTCTTCCTTGAAATCCTTCCTGGTAATGAGGGTGTCGATATGGTTTCACATTTGACAGTCTTCCTTCACTTTACACATGCATTCCATGTATCGTATTTTCAGAGACAATGACATCCTCGATCATCTTTGTTTGGTCTTTGATTACTCTATCCTTGGGGATAATATCATCATATTTGACATGTACATCCTCTAGATGGAGTTCAACTTCTTCAAGTATCTTCTGGTGACCTTCTTGAATCTTGTCTTCTTTCTCCTTTTGAAGCTGCAATATCACCCCATTTATCAAATTCTGACGTTCTTCTTCAATTCTGGATTGCATTTCCAATTTTACCTTATCAATATTTAGGGATTCTTCAACCTTCTTGCAAATTTCGTTTTCAAGTCTTTTGTTAGATTATTCATCCAATATCCTTCTTTCTTATTGATTTTGACAATTCTTATTTTCTTCTTTCAATCTCTTAACCTCATCCAATAGTTTTTTATTATGGTTTCGTAATCTAGATATCTCTTCATCTTTCTTTTTCAATTCTTCCCTTGAATCTTCCTTTTTCCCTCTTTGCTTGGATACTCTTTTCTTGATTTAAGTTCTTAACCTACTTAATGAGGGATTCGTTAAGGAATTGAATCTTGGAGAAATCATAGTTGTTATTCTTGATCTCATCCTTTTCTTCTTTTAACTCATCTTGAATTCTATACATTTCCTCCATTTTTTAGTCCTCAATCCATTTATTTGAGAATAATTCTTCAAATAATTCCCATGTGGTGCTTCGTATAATATCTTTATCAAAGATATACCACCACTTATAAGCTTCACTATTCAAATAAATACATACCCCAGAAAGAGTCTTGCAACTTTTCCTTATCATTCTGAGCCATTCCCCAAGACTGATTTTATCTTTATCTTCATCTCCACTAATGTTAGGTATTGTCATTGATTCTTAATTGAGGTCCAATGAAAACCTCAACTTACAACCTCAATATATTAGGAATAATGATATAAAATAATTATAATCCTTACTCCAATACAATATTATATGTTTTCTCTTTCCAATGTTTTTTGAATCAGCTCAATCAAACATCTCAATCAAAAGTTATGATAGTTTTAAGTGACATACCTTTGAAAACCTTGATTTGGAGTCTGTCCTCCTAGTCGACCTTACTTTTGATGTATCTATGCAATTTAGACCCTTCTAAGTTTGAAATTTCGATCTGCAGTTCTCTGAAATGTTTTCTCTGCAATGGCACATGTCTAACCAAAATTGGATGTGTCAAATGAAAGTTATGGTAACTTTCCCAAACCTTGTTGATTTCTGGCCTTTCAAGGAGAGAGAAAGTTTACAGCATACCACACACCCAATATTTGATACATGATTATGAAATTTTCACCCAAAATAATAACGACTGTATTGTTTCCAATGCAATTGGTCTCATGGAATTTGGATCTTCTATGAAGAAGTTATGATCATTTTACCCGGAACACCTGTTTGATACTAGTTACAGTACTAGTCAAAAACCCTATCTTCCACAGAGTGTATCTCTGAAAGTACAATAAACCATAAGATAAAATCCATACTACAAACACCTTGGAAAGTATTCTAAACAACCTCCAAGTTTTTCCTTCTGAAGTGGCCCCAAAAAAAGTGATGGAAAAAATTCCAAGATGACTTGATTGAGACAAAAAAAAACCTAGAATCAGTGCTCTGATACCAAATGTAATGTTCCAATTGATTAAAATATCGTAACAGAACATAAATACACACCATGTATAGAATGTGATCATGGAGAAAATATCCAATATAGATAATTTACACAATAACTCCTTAAGGAATAGGAGAACCTCTTCCACATAACCAAATACATTCATACATCACAATTCACATGTCATAATAATGAATACATGCTCTCTATATATATCTATTCACACTTGCACATGAGACCCCTTTACTATTAGGTCAACCCTATTACATATATATTTACACATTACATGTATATTTGTCCCCATATATTACCTCCCTTGGTGTCATATCATACACATTTAACCCTATATATTCCCCTCTTGGGTCATAACATGTTGCCATTAAAATTACCAACACGAAGGATGAAATTTACTCATCTCTATACATTCCTTTGCACACATGAAAACACTTCTTCATGCATGTCTAGGTTTTTTTTTTGGTTTCTCACATCTATTATGTCAAAAAAAGATCTTAAATTCACTCCCATGGCTTATGAATTATATTAATTACTCAAAAATCCAAATATGGTACACAAAGAAAGTATTTCCAACAAACTCGCAGTCCTCTATAAAATGTATGCCTAGACATCATTATTTCATGTAAGTAAGAGAAGAAAGCTTATTTATATATTCTCTAAGTTGTTACATCACACTACATTTCTATATTTATCAAAACTATGCCCCTTTGAGATATAAAGGTCTACCAATTCAAAGACCTTTATTGTTCTTCATTTCCTTAAAAAAATACATACAATAGTCACTAAAATACACACCCTACCTTGCACAAGAAATCAAATTAATAATGAAACTTGATGAATGTTTTTCATGCTATTTAATGCCTTTCCACATTGTCACAACTTCACTTTGAACCTATAAAACTTATGTTATAAGATACATAAAAAAATATCTTCTTGGACCAAGATTGTAAATAAACAAATATGGCCTAGAAAAATGTATACCAAGTATTGAATATGCATGATTATTGAAAAAATGTATTAGGTTGAATTTTTGACATGGATAAAAACATCTCATATAATATTTTATCAACAAAGTCTCCAATTCCTAAAAAATTTATGCTACATAACCTATTTGGTTGTTTTTGACACTTTCAAGCAATTCTAATAAATGAGTGCCAAGGGGATTCCTATTTAGTTGTTTTTACCATTTTAAGTCAATTTCGGATAAATGTGTATATACACTACCTTGATTATCTAACACTTGGAAATTATGACTCATTATGTGCCATGCATTTCTATTAGTTTGGACCACGATTCTTAGTGCACAATGGGTTGCCAAATTCTACACGAATGATAATGCATGAACATGATAATGCATGAACAGATCTGGATTATTATATTAGATATGGATATATAGATATATAATAGTTTAATAAGGATCCATAAAACTTTAGAAAAAAAAATTGAGTGTTAGGAATGTATTTTTTTTTGAATTTTGACTTGCATTTACCCCATTTTTTTAGCAGTCGAATTTACATTTAAATTTGGAGACCTTTTAGGATTGGGACATGAATTATAACCATGTTGAAATTCGATATATAATGAGCAATCCATATCAACTTTCATACCATAATTTGAGTCCCTAAATAGTTATTGGAATGCATTTTAGTGGCAATTGCTTACATTTCTTGAATAGTGCAAAATTAATGAAAAAACAACCATTGACATACTTATATATTGAAGGTGGAGATATTTTTTGAAAATATGGAATTTTGGTATTGTTAGAAATTTTATTTAAATTATCCTATAATTTATGGTTTACCCTATGAATGCCTTTTTATAGGGTCAACATGCATTTTCTTGAGGCTTGTGTTAAAAAGGAGGAGTGTTTGTATTTTTTAACCATGAGGTGTTTTTTGGCATGGGATTGAAATTATGGAAATGTATAAAGGTTAAGAAGGTTAAAATACACACTAAGAAACTTTACAAGAAAATTTTGGAGCTCTAATGAGGCCTAGACATGTATTTTTGTTAAAATAGGCCAAATAAATCAACTCGTGGTTTTTGTTGTTTTGGTAAATTTATTGTAATCATATGGAGATTTATTTGGAAAATATACCACATGGGATTTTTATATAATGTTGGATAATTATGCTATATAATTTTGGATTTTAGTTGGATTTCTTTTACATAGGCCCGACTTGCATCCTTTTTAGCCTACTAAAATTGATGCAACACTTTTTTTTAATGCCCAAAATTATATTTTGGAGGAAGTGTTGCATTTTTTATATACATAATAAAAAGATCATCCCAATAAATCATTGTTTGCCTTTATGTATTTTAACATGAATTAGTGTCCCAATTTCCATAATTTTCCAATGCAATGTTTTTCATTATAGAATTGATTAAAATGCATTTAGAACAATATGACAATTCTCACATTTTAGTCTTTGTAGTTCCATAAAATGCATACCCTATCAAAATTATTCATTCATGAAGGGTAAGTAATGAAGACAAATATTTGTACATTATAAGGTGTAAAATTCTACATGAATGATCTCTTTAACTTTGAATAGATCATAAGGACACCCTCTAATCACAAGTTTTCAATTATCCTCTTTACGGTAGCATTGTACATTTCTCCAACATATGTCTCTAGAAATTCTTGAAAATTTAAAGTGTCATTTTATGTGCTAACAGTACTCGAGGATCATAAGCCTGGTAAAAATATGTCTTTCTATAGCAGTTGGGTCAAGTGATTGTTTCAAACTTCTTAGCTTTGTTCCAAGAGTACAATTTAGGTGAAATGTTACTCTCCAACCACCTAAGTCTCAACGCAATCCTATAATAATGGAAATCAAACCCATCACATATATGTTACTAATTGTTACACTATAATACTTTAAATAATGGGAGTGATAAGACAATATTACCTCGTAAAAGCTAGTGTATTTTATATGGTTGAGCGTTGTATAGTACTTTATTAAAGTTACTGAATTTAATGAGTAAGGGTATACATTTTTTACGCCATCTATTAGAAATTGAGTTGATATCCTTAAACCCTTATTTTCATTGTGATATACATTTAAAACATCTTGCATTTGTGAATCAAGTCGAAATTGGTAAAATCATATAATTGTCTACATTCAACTAAATTTTACTTAACCCAATTATAGAGGATGGTAAACATGTTCACTAAGATTGATGTTCTAAATAGATATGGCGATGGCATCGAAATTGAGAGTGAAAACAATGAAAAAAATTAAAAGAGTATGTGAATGGATGGAGAAAAATCAACAAATGGTCAACGAGTATGCTAAACATTTTGCAGAAAGAAGATTTCTATGATTTCGTATTTAAGGAATTTGATTTTAATAATGGAGAAATTGGTGAAGCCATTTTCAATGATGATATTATGGACATCTGAAGAAACCAATTTGATGGCTAAATCCACTTAAATTCCATGCAAAAGGGGGGAAATTTTGAGCATTCAGAAGACCCCAAAGGTGGAAAGGAAGAATAAGACCACTAAAATTTAAGACCATGAAGTAATGTTCCCAAGTACTGGGTGAGAATTGTTGATGATTGCAGTGTCATGATACATCCTCCACGATACGTTCTCCTCTGAGACTAAGTTGAGTCGACCTGAGAGGGAGCCCAGTGTTGGCAATACCCACGTGATGGGGGCATCATTATCCTCTGTGTGAGAGTTGAGTCATCCCCCAATGGTTGGGGCATCATTCTCCTCTAGAGAGTTGAGTCATCCCCTAGTGGTTGGGTGTGCCCATGTGATGGGTGTATCATTCTCCTCTGTGTGAGAGTTGAGATGATGTGGTACTCCATATGATTTTGTTGAGTATGAAGTCCCTATGGCTGAGAACAGGTGGACGTGTCCCTAGTGGCTGAGCATTAGTGGACGTGTGGATCCCTTGCTATATTTTCTAAGTGTAAGATTTGCTTGTAACCCTAATTTTGATGTAAAGGGTACAAGTCAACCCCACCATATGTGAAAGATAATTAAGGTTTATTGTAAAAATTAATTATTTTCTAAGTTATTGAGGTTGGCCATGTTGTGCCAACAAACACATCTATTGTTGTGTATCGTCTAGTATAAATAAATTATATTTCCCCATTGAGGAAACACACTTGTCACATGACATTTGGAAATTTCAGCAAGTACATTTTAGGGCTGAAGTGCGCACCTCTCTTGGGTGCAAGTTTCAAGGTGGTAGAGAACCCTATTGTGTGAATTAGGGTTTTATGGTTGGGGGATATTCTCTTGAGAATATAACAAAGGATTGCTGGGTTTTCTATTGGAATGTTTACAGGAAGAGTGTGCTTATCATTGATGGAAAGAACAGAAGGCAGAGAAGAAGGAAGCGTAAGCTAAGGAGGAGGAGAAAACAATATGCAGAGATCAAAGACAAGGACTTGCAGGAGGAGAAAAGGTTGAAACTTTTGAACACTTAGAAAACCTTCTAAGTGAGAGAGGTCAGAAAGCTCAGGAGGAAGAATGACAGTGGCCATTGGATCACCAATCCCAAATACCCGATGACAATTAGATCATCTCCCAGTGACCAGAGGAAGCGCAGAGGAGAAGTATAGATCTGATCCATTGGATCTAAGCACCAGGGATCAACATACGTTGGATCCAGAAATAAATGCACGAACGTTAATACTTTGGATGAGCATAGGAGAGAAGACTTGGCAAAGTCCTAAAGTCTCGAAGTAAGAAGGGACCGTCCATCATCAAGATTGACAGCTAGCACACGATCCTCAACTTTGGTGCAAATCACTTCGAGGATTTTTTAGTTTGAGACTTGAAAAACCCGAAGTCTGGAGAGCTGGAGTAAATGAAAACCATCACATCACTTTGAAGTGGAAGGACATGATAATCCAGAAGAGATTCATAATAGAAATATCAAGTTGTCAATCTAAGATCCTGATCAACGAACATGATTCAGTTCGGATCTAAAGACACGAGGAGGTTACGCTCCAAAAAGTTTGAGATTTGAAAAACCCGAAGACTGGAAATCTGAAATGAATAAGGACCATCAGATATGGGGAACATATGATGACTGTTAGATCAATGAGGATCCACATCAACAACACCATGTCATCAAGGACATGTGGTGTAATCAGACAATGACAAGTGTCAAGTTGATTCAGCACTTCAGGTACATGCAAATCACAAATCTGAGTGACACATGTTAGCTTCTAGGCTCATGAGACGTCATCAAGTGACATCACTCTGGGAGTTTTAATTAAATATTTTTACCACCAACAGATGCCCTAAGTCTCGAAGTCCCGAATGTCGAAGTCCCTAAGTGGATACAAGTCGTTCGATCTGAAGATCACTTCGGATGCGTTCTCAACCATTGATCTAGTACAATGGAAGGACAATGTAAGTGGAAGGGTTAACCAACAATAAGCAATTTCCACCGCCTATGACTTATTCAGCAAGTGACCACTCTAGAGGAAAATGAAGTGGCGATCAACTTAAAGTCCCAAAGTGTCGAACTCACTTATGATCATTGATCATGCAGGAGGGTACATGTCAACGGATCATGAAATTCGGGTGAAAATTCTCTAGGAAAACGTGAAGGAGAAAGGTTTGAGATTGTCGAAGGCCAAAGTCCCGAAGTGGAGGATAGACATTGGATTAAAGAGGACACGCATCGGTGGATTGTCAGCTCCAGGAAAAATCAAAGGAAGGATGAAATAAAGTTGAGAGTTGAAATTTCCAAACCCCAAATAACTGAAGGGATTGTGACCGTCGAACCAACCAAAATGTTTAGTTCTAATTGATGATGTCAATCAGAGTTTATTTAATGTCAACACGAGAAGGTAAACTTAGAAGTGCTTATCTAAAATATATAGATCTAGAAAGATTCCTAATTTGTCCAAGATCTTAAAGTTCCCTTACAAGAACATATTCATCAAGATCTCTTTCAACAACTAATCAAACCTAGATCTAACAATTGTCAAGATCCTAAGGTT
>ML781790.1:172464-188691 GCA_009831015.1 Picea engelmannii | reverse complement strand
TGAAATCAAACAAAAACATAAATTAAATTATACCTAAAATAAGAAAATAAGCATGCAAGTGAGGCCATGGGGGCCCTCCATAACTCCACAAGCACACCACTTCAAAGGAGACTCAGATGTAGAAGCAAAATCGAAGTATGAATTTTTATTTCAAAATATCCATTACAAATCAACTCTAAGGTTACAACTCTCTCTAATTCTAAGATTACAAGCTTCAAGATTCTAAGATTACAAAACTTCAGGATTTTAAATGGAGGAGATTGTACTCCTATTTATACAATGGGATGAGTAACAAACTCATAATGATCATCCACTAATCTCTCTTTAGTTCCATACATCTCTCAACCATCTAGACACATAAACCTCTTTTGTCCTTGATCTTCTCCATGAGATCATGATCTTTTATCTTATCAAATTCTAATTTGATCATTCAAGGCCACATAAAGGTGTCTTGGAAGCTTCCTTGGCACCTACACATGTCACAAAAACAATCCACTTTCCATATATGAAGTAAAATATATTATTTTCTAATTTTTAATCAAGAATTTCTCTTAAAAATGTTTGAAAATAAATAATGTTTGGAAAATATAAATGAGACCCATTAATGGTGAATAATAGGGAAAATGAAGTGACATGGTAGTGAATAATGAGTGATGTAATGGAAGTATAGGTGAAAAATGTATGGTAATGAGTGATATTTGTATGACATTTTTGGAGCCCAACAAGGGACACACGTCGTTGGATCATGGAATTCAGGTGAAATTCTTCGGGAGCAAGCGGAGTTTGAGAATCGAAACTCCCAAAGCCCGAGAGGCGAAATTGATCTCGACTGTTGGTTTGGAGGGCCACGTGTCACCTGATCATTGAGACTAAGGATCGCACATGGACAAAGGAAATAAGGTAGAGCCATCGATTGAAGAGGACAGATGTCAGCAGATCTTCCATTCCAGAAGATATCCAGTCAGTAGCAACAGGGTTTGAGATTTGAAACTCCCAGAGCTTGGATCATGAAGTAAATCTCAGCTTTTGATGTAGGAAGGTGAGATATGGTCCACATACTTGAGAGGACAGATCTGAACCATCCATTCAGGAGCACCGTCAAGATTGTGAGATCGATGGTTGTTCTCCCTTGCGGGGCTAGAACATGCTCGGGTCTCAATTTTTCATGAGCGGGCCGCAATTGAAACCACAGTTTTGGAGAAAGGACGCATGGAGGCTCGTAGTGAATTGCAGGGAAAAAAGTGGGTTTCCCTCAATCCTCCTATGGACACACCCGCAATCACGTGGTCACATGAAGCTCATAGCCCAAGGTCATATCGTGAAACGGAGCCAGCGGTCACTAGATAGAAATCGGGAAGTGCCTTTTTGGATAGGCATTTGGTCACCGCTAATGATCACGTGAAGGAAGGGACTTAGAAGCCAAATAAGCCATAATTGAATGGTTGTAACTGATAGAGAAGAAAAAGAGTTTTGACTATCAGAGAAGCTAAGGAATATCAACATAATGCCCACTAATAATGAACACATTGGGCATAACCACTAGAGAAGATGAAGAGTTTCTATGATGATCAAGCAGAGAACTTGATGTAAGAAAAATATTCAGCACAAAAAAGAGATCAACATTTTTTTATTGGTAAGCCAAGGGGGTGTAGGTTGAGAGGCAGTGGACAACCTGAAGGGAAGAACAATGGCACAATGAAGACCATGTGAAGGCATAGTGCATGGAATGGAGATGTCGCATAGAGTATAAAACGCAACAGAACATAAAGTTCTAGGGAGGTGAGCAATGAAACAATGATGCAGGCAGAGAAGGGAAGTGTAGCAGAACAGTGATGAGACTGGTAAGCCATAGATAAATGTTGTATCACTGTGATAAATTTATGAGAAGCAAAGATTTATATTTCAGGGTGGTAGGTAGGTGCTAGGGAGAATTGTTGTCCTCAGAGTTTCAAGTGGGTGCTTGAACACAGGGAGTTGTATCTTCCATTTGGTTGCAACCAGAAAAACCAAGGTGGTAGGGTGGTGCAAGGGAGAACTATTGTTCTCTGTTATATAGGTCGGTGCCTGTGTAACTGGAAATTGGTGCTAGAACACTCAGAGAGTTGGTGCTTCCTTCTAGTCGGTGCTAGAGAAACCAGAGAGTTGGTGCTTCCTTCTAGTGGGTGCTAGAGAAACCAGAGAGTTGGTGCTCTCAGCAAGTTGCTTCTTGTAAAACAGAGGTGGTAGCCTCAAAGGGATTTGGTTCTCCTGAGAATGATAATGTACAGAAAAAAAAAAAGATTACTTATCGTGTCAAGAAGAGGTTTTTCCCTTTATGGGTTTCCTCAGGAAATATCCATCTCTGTATATTTCATGTGTGTGATTGATGTTTAATATTCTATTGCTTACTTCCCTACATCATTTTGATCGTCATTGAGTGTTTTGTAAAGATATTAAAATGGGCATAATTGTTTAAGCATAGTAACAATTGATTCACCCCCCCCCTCTCAGTTGTCCAACAATTGGTATCAGAGCGGGTTCCTTTTTTCTAAGGGTAGATCCTAGATCTTAAACATGACTATCCATGGAGGAAATTCAAATAATAAGCCCCCCCTATTCAATGGAACAAACTTTGCCTTCTGGAAAGTTAGGATGAGAACCTACATAATGGATTTAGGTGCAGATGTCTGGGATGTGGTAGAGACTAGTTATGTAAAGCCAATTGTACTAGCTTCTAAGGATGACAAGCTAGAATTCAGCTTCAACGCTAAGGCTATGAATGCTATTTTGAGTGGGCTTGCGGAAACAAAATTTGTAAACTTTATGCACTTAGAATATGCTAAAGAAATGTGGGACAAACTCATTAGCAATTATGAAGGTAATGAGAAGGTAAAGGATGTCAAGCTTCAAACCTATAGATTACAGTTTGAACAACTAAAGATGAAAGAGGATGAAACTATTGGGAAGTAATTTCTGAGAGTTGAATAAAAAGTAAATGCAATGATAGGACTTGGTGAAAAAATTGAAGATGTCTCTTTAGTTCAGAAAATTTTGAGATCTCTGCCAGATAGGTTCAACCCAAAGGTCTCTGTTATAGAAGAACTTAATGATCTAAAATCTTTGTCTATTGACCAACTCCTAGGAACTCTGACTGCCTATGAAATGAGGATAGGTAAACATAAACCCAACTCTAGAGAGGCATCATTTAAAGTAGATAAGAATGAGGATTATGATCCTGATGAAATTGAAGCAAAATTTGTGAGAATACTAAAGAAAGGATCAGGCAAGTACCAAGGAAAATTTCCCTTCAATTGTTTTAACTATGGAAAGATAGGTCACTTTGCATCTAAGTGTCCACACAAGAAGCAGGATAAGAATTTTGAAGGTGAAAAGAAGTACAAACCCAAGAGATTTGGTAAAAAGAAAAGTTTATGTGTAAACAATGATGACTCTTCAGAAGAGACAAATAATGACCCTTCCTGTGAAGAAAAGGTTAATGAATTTATGCTTATAGACAAAGAGGATTATGATAATAAAAGAACAGGAAGTGATGTTGAAGATGAATAAGTTTTGGTTGACTTGGAAGGAGAACTAATCAATGCTCTAGAAGAAATTGCTAGACTTGGATCTAAGAAGAAAAAGCAAAAACAATTGTTGATACAGTTTGAGAAAGACAATAAAGAACCTGATGAATAATTTGCCCTGCTAAAAGTGGAATTAGAAGAGGCAAAGAAAATAGAGGACATTCTGAAACAACAGTTATAAAAAAAGAAGGCAAGATGTGAAGCCTTGGAAGAAGAGGTAGAAAAAAACAAAAAAGAGATGGAAAAGTTTAAAAAATTGTATCTCCAAAATATTCCAAGCATTAAAGACACAACAGAACTAAACAACATTATGAGCAAACAAAGATCTTCCTTGTTGAAGACTGAATTAGGCTATGTAAATGGTTCAAGCAACAAATAGCCAGAAAGCAAAGAGCCAGTAAAGATGATCAAGTTCCAAGTCAGTAGACAATCAGACCATGAGAGTACTCTATCACCAAAAGCTAATAAAGATAATATGATCCCTGATAAAAAACAAAGAGATAAAAATATGGAGCAACAAATGCCAAGAAGAAGGCCATCCTTCAGGTACCAAAATTTCTTCCATGGTTATTGTTTTTACTGTTCTAATTTTGGTCATAAGATTGTAAATTGTCAAATTAAGTTTAGAGACATGCAACTGAGGAGGTCAAGAAATAAAAAATCTTTACAACATAGAACTAAGCAGCCAATGAATAGACAACGTAGCACCAATAACTTTGACCTACTAAACAATGAGATCGAATGTTATAACTGTCATAACTTCGGCCACAAAGCTGCAAACTGCCATCTGAAGAAGTACAAGGCAGATCCAAGGATAAATCCTTTAGCTAGAAATGTCAGCACATTGAAAAAGAAAGATAGTAAAAAATGTGGTCTAGTACTTTCAGCTCAAAAACAAAAACACCCCTGGTGTATAGACAATGGATGTTCCAAGCACATGACTGGAGACAAGGATAAGTTTTTGTTTATAAGTAAAAGAAAAATAGGAAATGTAACCTTTGGAAATGATGAACCAAGTAAAATCAAGGGTAAAGGGATGGTGAGTTTGAGTAATGGTAAAGGAAAAGCCTAGGATGTTCTGCTTGTAGATGGGCTGAAACATAATTTTCTCAGTGTAATTCAAATGTGTGACAAAGGATGTGAAGTGGTGTTCACTTCCAAGGATTGTAAGATAAAGACTGTAAACTCAGGACACGTGGTGGCTAAAGGCATACGGACAAAAAATAATGTATATGTGCTGAAAGAAGATAAAGAATAGTGGCATCTAAGAAAACATGATGAAAGCTTGTTATGAAATAGGAGACTTGGACATCTAAACTTTGACCACTTAATCAAGCTCAAAAATCTTGAGGCAGTAAAAGATCTTCCAAGAATATCAAAGCCAGAAGACTCTGTGTGTAAACCCTGCCAAGTAGGAAAGCTAACCAGGACACAGTGTAAATCCAAGAGCTCTACTTCAACAGAGAAACCAATCCAATTAGTTCATATGGATTTATGTGGATCATCAAGACAAGAAGGCACATGGAAGGAAAACTACTTTATGTTGATCATTGATGATTACTCCAAACTTGCTTGGGTTGTTTTTCTCAAAGAAAAAGCAGAAGCATTTGAGAAATTTAAAATATTTAAGGCTTTAACTGAGAATTAAACAGGCAACAGATTAAAGGTTGTAAGATCAGATAGAGGAGGATAATTTATGTCAATTAATTTCAAGGAATTATGTGATAAACATGGGATCAAAAGAGAATACACAATCCCAAGAAATCCACAACAAAATGGAGTAGTTGAGAGGCAAAATAGAACAATTCAGCAAATGTCCAGGTCAATGATGAATGAGAAGAACATTGGTCAAACCTATTGGGTAGAAGCAATACACACAACAATCCATATTCTTAACAAATCTCACCTTAGACCACACAGTGACAAGACTCCTTATGAACCGTGGCATGGAAGACCTGCTACAATCAAACACTTCAAAGTCTTTGGGAGTAAGTGCTACATAAAGAATAATAATGAAAACCTTGGCAAGTATGATGACATGGATGATGAAGGCATCTTCTTAGGGTATGCTACAAATAGTAAAGGATACAGATGCTATAATAAGAGGCTACATAAATTGGTTGATTGTATTGACATAAAAGTTGATGAAGGAGTTCCAGAAAGAGAGGAGAGCAATATTGAATCAACAACAGAGGATATAGTTGAAGTTGAAGATAAACATGTCCAAGAATTAGAAAAATAAGACTTTGATCCAGATGAAGATACAAACACTCAGGAAGACTCAAATCAACAAAAACCATCAAATCCTTCCTCCAGAATTACTCAAAAGAATCATCCTGCAAGTCAGATAATTGGTGAGAAAGACAAAGGTGTACAAACCAGGACAAGGATAATCAAAGACACTGAGAAATCACATGTATCATTCATATCCATGGTGGAACCCAAGAACTTCAATGAAGCCAGTGAAGATGAAAATTGGTTAAAATCAATGAATGAGGAACTGGATCAGATTGAGAAGAGAAATACTTGGGAGCTTGTTCCTAGACTTGCAGATAAGAATGTAATTTGGTCCAAATGGGTGTTTAAGAATAAAATGAATGAACAAGAATAAATTGTTAAGAATAAAGCTATATTGGTTTGTAAAGGGTATGCACAAGTTGAAGGACAAGATTTTGATGAAACTTTTGCACTAGTGGCAAGATTGGAAGCCATCATAATGGTTCTGGCCTATGCATGTAATAAGAACTTTAAAGTAGATCAGATGGATGTTAAGTCAGCTTTTCATAATGGAGACCTAGAAGAAGAAGTATACATGGAGAAACCTGAAGGATTTTCACTGACAGATAATCCTAACTATGTTTGTAATTTGAAAAAGACATTATATGGATTGAAACAAGCACCACGAGCCTGGTATCATAGACTGAACAAATTTTTACAGGACAAAGGGTTCAAGAAAGGTATTGTTGACAATAATCTATATATAAAGTCTGAAGGTGATGATTTATTAGTTGTTGTGGTATATGTAGATGACATTATATTTGGATGAACTAATGACCTTTCAGTTCAGTGGTTTGCTAATTCAATGTAGACTGAGTTTGAGATGTCCATGATAGGAGAACTGTCATATTTCCTTGGTTTACAAATCAATCAGAGTTCAGCAGGGATATTTATCTCTCAAGAACAATATTTGAAAGAGATGTTAAAAAGGTTACAGATGGAATATTCCTCTCATGTTATTACACCTATGGTGGTTGGTTGCAAGCTCAGTAAAGATGATATTTCATCTGATGTTGATCAAAGAACATATCGATCAATGATGGGCAATTTTTTGTACATCACAACATCCCTTCATGATATAATGCAAGCTATTGGAATGGTAGGTCGTTATCACTCTGCCCATAAACAAAGTCATTTAGAAGTTGTCAAGAGGATATTCAAATATTTGAAGGGTATAATGATTTATGGTCTTTAGTATTCTAGAAATCAAAACTTCCAATTAACTGCATATTCAGATGTTGATTGGGAAAACTGTTTGGATGAGAGAAACAACACTAGTGGAGGTTAGTAGCATGGATTAGTAAGAAGCATGGATCTATTTCATTATCAACTACAGATGCAGAGTACATTGTTGTTTCTACTTGCTACACTTAGATTTTATGGATGATACAAACTCTTATAGATTTGAAGATAACTTATACTGATCCAATTCCACTTCATTGTGATAACACCAGTGCCATTAGTGTCTCGAAGAATCTTGTTATCCATTCAAAGACAAATCATATCCCAATAAATTATAATTTTCTCAAAGAGCAGGTTACAAACAGAGTTTTTCAGCTGAATTATATTTCTTCCATAGAACAAATTTCATACATCTTTACTAAACCCCTAGCCAAGACACATTTTTAATATCTCTGTCAGAAGCTGGGTGTCATCCCTTCTCTCACCTAAGAGAGTCCATCCTTTCAGGGGGAGTATGTGTTGTTTGAATGTCTGATACCTCCGCAAATTACTACAACATCTCAGAGGGAGCATGTTTGCTTTGAAATTGATGTCAAAGGGGGAGAAAAGGAGTGGACTGGATGCTATAGTTGGAGGTCCAAGCATAATAGCACAACATGTCAGGGTTGCCATCAATGCCAAAGGGGGATATTGTTGGCATGTTTACAATAAGAGTGTGCTTTTCATTGATGGAAAGAACAGAAGGTGGAGCAGAAGGAAGCGTAAGCTAAGGAGGAGGAGTGAACAATATGTAGAGATCAAAGGGAAGGACTCGCAGGAGGAGCAAAGGTCGAGACCTTTGAACACTTAGAAAACCTTCTAAGTCAGAGAGATCATAAAGCTTAGGAGGAAGAACGATAGTGGCTATTGGATCACCAATCCCTAATACTCTATGACTGTTAGATTAGCACCCAGTGACCAGAGGAAGCGCAGAGGAGAAATACAGATCTGATTCGTTGCATCTGAGCATCGAGGATCAACAGTCGTTGGATATAGAAATAAATGCATGAAGGTTAAGCCTTTGGATGAGCATAGGAGAGAGGAATCTTCAAAGTCCCAAAGTAATTAGGGACCGTCTATCATCAAGACTAACAGGTGGCACACAATCCTCAACTCCGGAGAAAATCACTTCGAGGATTTTTCAGTTTGAGACTTGAAAAACCCGAAGTCCGGAGAGTCGGAGTAAACGACAACCGTTAGATCATTTTGAAGTGGAAGGACATGATAAGTGAGAAGAGATGCATGGCAGAAAGATTGAGTCGTCAATCTAAGATCCTGATCAATGAAGAGGATTCACTTCGGATCTAAACACACAAGGAAGTTACGCTCTAGAAAGTTTGAGATTTGAAAGACCCGAAATCTGGAAATCTGAAATGAATAAGGACCATTGGATATGGGGAACATACGATGACTGTTAGATCAATGAGGATCCACGTCAAAAACACCACGTCAGCAAGGACACGTGGTGCAATCAGACAATGATAAGTGTCAAGTTGATTGACACTTCAGGTACGTGAAAATCACAAATCAGAGTGACATGTGGAAGCTACTAGGCTCATGACACATCATCAAGTGATGTCACTTCAGGATTTTTACCACCAACCGATTCCCTAATTCCCAAAGTCCCAAATGTTGAAGTCTCAAAGTGGATACAAGTCATCTGATCTAAAGATCACTTCAGATGCATTCTCAACCGTTGACCTAGTATAGTAGAAGGACAGTGTAAGTGGAAGGGTTAACTGACAGCAAGTGGTTTCCACCGCCTATGACTTATTCAGTAGGTGACCACTCCAAAGGAAAATGAAGCGGCGATCAGCTTAAAGTACTGGAGTGATGAAGTCACTTATGATCGTTGATCTTGCAGGAGGGTACATGTCAATGAATCGTGAACTCCAGGTGAAACTTCTCTGGGAAAATGTGAAGGAGAAAGGTTTTAGATTGTCGAAGGCCGAAGTACGGGAGAAGAGGATAGTCATTGGATTAAAGAGGACATGCGTCAGTGGATTGTCAGCTCTGGGAAAAATCAAAAGAAGGATGAAAGAAAGTTGAGAGTTGAAATTTATAAACCCTGAATACCCAAAGGGATTGTGACTGTCGATCCAAAAGCGACACGCGTCGTTGGATCATGGACTATGGGTGAAATGCTCCGGGAGAAAGCAGAGTTTGAGAATCGAAACTCCTGAATCCGAAAAGGCGAAATCGATCTCGACCATTGTTTTGGGGGGGGCACATGTCACCTGATCGTTGAGACTAAGGATCGTGTGTGGACAAAGGAAAAAAGGTAGATTCATCAATTGAAGAAGACGGATGTCAGCAGATCTTCCATTCCAGAAGATATCCAGTCAGCAACAACAAGTTTTGAGATTTGAAACTCCCAGAGCCTGGATCATGAAGTAAATCTCAGTCATTAATGTAGGAAGGTGAGATCTGGTCCACAGACTTGAGAGGATAGATCTGAGCCGTCCGTTCAGGAGCCTTTTCAAGATCGTGAGATCGACAGTCGTGCTCCATTGCGGGGCCATAACATGCTCAAGTCTTAATTGTTCGTGAACGTGATGCAATTGAAACCACGGTTTTGGAGAAAGGATGCATGGAGGAACGTAGTGAATTGGGGGGGGGGGGGGGGGANTGGGGGGGGGGGGGGCGGAAGGGTTTCCCTCAAACCACCTATGGGCATGCCCGCAATCACGTGGTCACATGAATCTCATACCCCAAGGTCATATCGTTAAACATAGCCAACTCTCACTAGACAGAAATCAGGAAGCACATTTTTGGATAGGCATTTGGTAATCGCCAATGATCACGTGAAAGAAGGGACTTAGAAGCCAAAGAAGCCATAATTGACTGGTTGTAACTAACAGATAAGACGAAGAGTTTTGACTGCCAGAGAAGCTAAGTAATCTCAACATAACTCCCACTGATGATGAAAACACTAGGCATAACTGCCAGAGAAGATGAAGAGTTGCTATGATGATCAGGCAGAGGACTTGATGTAAGAAAAATATGCAGAACATAGAAGATATTAGAATTTGTTTTCACCGGTAAGCCAAGGGGGTGTAAGTTGAGAGGCAGTGGACAACCTGAAGGTAAGAACAATGGAACAATGAAGAGAATTAAAAGGTATAGTTCATGGAACATAGATGACGCATAGAGTATAAAACACAACATAATAGAAAGTGCAAGGGAGGCGAGCAGTGAGACACTGAAGCAGGCAGAGCAGAGCAGTGTAGAAAAACAATGATGAGACTAGTAAGCCATATATAAATGTTGTATCACTGTCATAAATTTATGAGAAACAAATATTTATATTTGAGGGTGGTAGGGAGGTGCTAGGGTGGATTGTTGTTCTCAGAGTTTCAAGTGGGTGCTTGAACATAGGGAGTTGTAGCTTCCATCTAGTTGCAGCCAGAAAAACCAGGGTGGAAGGGTGGTGCAAGGGAGAAATATTGTTCTCTGTTATACAGGTTGGTGCCTATGTAGCTGGAAGTTGGTGCTTCCATCTAGTTGGTGCTGGAACACTCAGGGAGTCGGTGCTTCCTTCTAGTGGGTGCTAGAGAAACCAGGGAGTTGGTGCTTCCTTCTAGTGGGTGCTAGAGAAACCAGAGAGTTGGTGCTCTCAGCAAGTTGTTTCTTGTAAAACAGAGGTGGTAGCCTCAAAGGGGGTTGGTGCTCCTAAGAATGATAATGTACAGAAAATAAAGATTACTTATCATATCAAGAAGAAGAGGTTTTTCCCTTTATGGGTTTCCTCAGGAAATATCTGTCTCTATATATTTCATGTGTGATTGATGTTTAATATTCTATTGCTTACTTCCCTACATCATTGTGATCATCATTGAGTGTTCTGTAAAGAGTTTAAAATGGGCATAATCGTTTAAGCACAGTAACAACTGATTCATCCCCCCTCTCAGTTGTCCAACATTTTCTTCCCTTGAGTAGAAGAGTTTCCTAGGATATTTCTTATGTTCTTGTGCATGATACTTCTTCTTGTGATATTGGTTATTGCAGAACTTGTAAATGGTCATGTAGCTACATTTTTTAATGGTTAAAGTAAATGATAAAATGAAATAAACCTCCTGCTTGAGCCTAGAATAGTGAAAATTCAACATGGTATCATAGCATAGGTCTTGAAGAAGCCATTTCTCAAGCCTACAAAGCCAACCGTCCTCTTTTTCTGAAATTCCTATGACCCTCATAGGGTTTCCAAAAAATTGTATGACCCTCTCCTTTTTGGGTGTTTCAACACTTTATACTTGAGCATAGGGGATAAAATTTCATAGGAGTGTACAACCTCCTTCAATGCACCTCCAACAACCTTCATATTGAATTTCCGAGAATTTTAGATTTTTGGCCCTAAGGTTTCTAGGGTTTTGCAATTTTTTGCAGAAACTTTGGCTTTAGGGTTTCTGCAACTCATTGAGGGAATTTCCAATCTTACCAGTGTTCTTATGAATTTCAAGGATTATTTTTGGCAGTCATAAGCCCAACAAAATCTATTTTTTCTATCCTATCCTAGTCATTAGGTTTCTTAACCTAGTTCCTAAGGGTTTGTAAAGAATTTGCAAAAATGATGAACATAACGATGATGGAAGATAAGCTTGATGGATCAAGCAATTTCAGTTCCTGGAAGTCAAGACTTCATATCACCCTTGAATTGTATGACCTATTGAGTGTGATATACAAGGCCTTACCAGAGACAACTATCGATGAAGAGAAGGAAGAAATGAAGGAAGACGATGTCAAGGAAAGGAAGATAATCATCTACTTAGTGAGAGATAATATCCTACCTCATTTTTCCAACCTAAAGACAACTTATGAAATGTATGAAGCATTGAAGAATATGTTTGAGAGGAACAACACCCTCAAATCTCTTACATTGAAGGTTCAGCTTCAAAATATCAAGATGACAAAAGGTCACATCATTGCTATCTTCTTCATGAAGTTTTCATAAATTAGATATTAGCTAGGTGCCATTGGAGAAATCATATCAAACGAAGAACTTGTCTTAACCACTCTCAATGCTCTTCCAAAACATTGGGAACCATTTCTTCAAAGTATCAACGGTAGAGAACAACTACCTACTTTTAATCGTCTATGGACAGACTGTACCCAGGAAGAAATCAGACTTATAGCTAGAGGAGTGGAAGACTCCCCTCATGATGACAATCATTCTCTTTCCTTTCATAAAAATAAAGGAGGAAGAAATAAAAGAAAATTCACACAAAAATTTAAAGACAAGAAGACTTCATTAGATTCAGGTTATGATCATAGAAAAGACATGTCAAAAATTCAGTGCTTCAAATGTGAAAAGTATGGACACTTTGCGAGAAATTGTCCTACCAGGAAGAGAGAAAGACAATATGCTTCCACTGATGACATTGATCCAGACCCACCTCAGAGAGATGAAGACATAAGATATGAGGATTTCTTCCTCTGATTTTTATCAGCAGGACCAAATGCAAGATTAAGCATGATTGTAGACTAGGGTAAGTTTTGTACTACATTTCTTATTTGATTTAATCATTAACTTGTAGTTGCTTACATTTTGATGATGAAAAGTATTATCCCTGGTGTGGGATCCCTCATGACTTGGAACATTATCCTTGGTACGGGAGTACAAATTTTCTTGGTTGATTATTATCCTAATATGGGAGGCCAGTAAAGTACTGTAGAGTCAGCAGAGGACCTGAAAAGACATGAGATGTATCCATGTTAGCAACATAGAAAAAGGAAAATTTCTATCCTTCATACTTTAGAGGGATTCACTTGAATCAGAGGGATTCAAACCATTTGAGAAGAAGGAAGAGACAATACCTTCTCCCCTTCAAAAGTTCAGAGGGAGACAACCATTGTTCCACTTGATCCAGTTTCTCTAGTTGATGTTCCCAGAGACATTGCAATAGGCCATAAAAAGCCTTCCTGGGCTCGACAAAACTATGCAAGAGGCAGAGGGACATGCATCTCCTCAAGGCACATCCCAAAAGAGCAAGACACCAAAGAGATTTTCAAGCTATGTTTTATCCATGAGCCACATCATTGATACCGAGCCTTCTTATCATGGAGAAGCAGCAGGTCAACAGGTATGGAAATATGCCATGACAGAAGAGTATCAACCCATCATGAAGAATGATGTGTGGGATATTGTTCTGAGACCATAAGGGAAGTCTGTAGTGACTTCTAAGTGGATCTATAAGATCAAGCATGCAACTGATGGAAGTGTCAAGAAATATAAAGCGATATTTGTAGCCATAGGAATCTCACAACTAGAGGGAATTGATTATGAGGAGACATCTGCTCTAGTATCCCAATACGGTTCCATCTGTATTATCATTGCACTAGCTACATCCATGGGTTGGAAACTACATTAGATGGATGTAAAGAAATCATTTCGCAATGGTGATATTGATGAAGAAGTTTACATCGATAAGCCAAAGGGATTTGTGATACATGATGAGAAATCACATGTGTACAGGTTGAAGAAATCCATGTATGGACTAGAGAAGATACCTTGTACTTGGTATGAGAAAATGGATGGATTTTTAATAAGTTTGGGATTCAACATTGTTGGTGACGAGTGCCTGATCTTGGTCCTGTATGTGGATGATTTATTCTTCATCGGTTCATAAAGACTTATTGTTGAATGAAAGTGAGCATTGACTTCTGAATTCGATATGAAGGATCTGGGTATGATGCACTACTTCTTGGGACTAGAATTATGCTAGAGGACTAATGAGATTTTCCTGAGTCAAGGAAAATATACAATGGAGATATTGAATAAGTTAAGTATGTCAGACTACAAATCCATGCCTACACCGATGGTGATGGATCTGAAGAAAATGAATGAGGCTTCTACTGATTTAGAAGAGATTGATCCACATTTATACTGACGGATGATTGGATCATTAATGTATCTGGTTAACACCAGACCTAATATATGCTATGCAATGAATGTACTGAGTCAGTTCATGAGTCAGTCGAGGCAGACTCACTAGAGAGAAGCGAAGCATGTATTGAGATATCTACAAGACACAGTTGGATATGGCCTAAGATATGCCTCCAGTGTAGACATGAGATTACAAATATATGTCGATGCATATTGGGCAGGGAGCGCAGTGGATCGGAAGAGCACATACGATTGTTGTTTTACCTTGGGGTCTGCCATGGTTTCCCGGTGCATTTGGAAACAAATCTCTGTGGATTTGAGTACAACAGAAGCAGAGTATATAGTGTTGAGTGTGGCAGTCGGCGAAGTAGTGTGGCTTCGCAAGATCCTGACATATTTATTTGATCATGAGATGGATTCTGCCATTATTCATTGTGATAACCAGAGTTGTGTGAAGCTATTTGAGAATCCTGTGTTTCATAATAAATCGAAACACATTGAGATAAAATATCATTATATCAGAGACATGGTGAAGAGGAAAGAAGTACACGTGAAGTACCTTCCTACACATGAGAAGATTGAAAATTTATTCACCAAATCGCTTGGCCTGACGAAGTTTGAGTACTTCCATGAGAGACTTGGCCTGGTGGAGAATGCCTCCCTAGCTGAGAGGGAGTGTTGATGATTGAAATGTCATTAGACATCCTCTAGGATACGTTCTCCTATGAGACTGAGTTGAGTCGACCTGAGAGGGGGCCTCGTGTTGGGCATACCCACATGATGGGGCATCGTTCTCCTCTATGTGAGAGTTGAGTCGTCCCCCAGTGGTGGGGGCATCGTTTTCCTCTGGAGAGTTGAGTCATTCCCCAGTGGTTGGGTGTGCCCATGTGATGGGTGTATCGTTCTCCTTTGTGTGAGAGTTGAGACCATGTGGTACTCCAGATGATTTTGTTGAGTATGACATCCATGTGGCTAAGCACAAGTGGACATGTCCCTAGTGGATGAGCACTAGTGGACATGTGGATCCCTTTCTATATTGTCTAAGTGTAATATTTTCTTATAACCCTAATTGTGATGTAAAGGTTACAAGTCGGCCCCACCATATGTGAAAGATAATTAATGTTCATTGTAAAAATTAATTGTTTTCTAAGTTATTGAGGTCGGCCCTGTTGTGTCAATAGACACATCTATTGTTGTGTTTGGTCTAGTATAAATAAAGGATATTTCCCCATTGAGGAAACACACTTGTCACATGACATTTGGAAATTTCAGCAGGTACATTTTAGGGCTTAAGTGTGCACCTCTCTTAGGTGCAAGTTTCAAGGTGGTAGAGCACCTTCTTGTGTGCATTAGGGTTTTATGGTTGGGGGATATTCTCTTGAGAATATAGCAAAGGATTGTTGGGTTTTCTTCCCTTGAGTAGAAGGGTTTCCCAAGATATTTCTTGTGCATGGTACTTCTTCTTGTGATCTTGGTTATTGTAACACTTGTAAATGGTGTAGCTGCATTTTTGTATGGTTCAAGTAAATGCTAAAATGAAATAAACCCCGTGCTTGAGCCTAACATAGTGAAAATTCAACAAGAATAACATATGTCCCAAATAAATTTACAAATATATTATTCGGGTACTCCTAAGAACAATTATGAATCACCATAGGATGCATATTTATGGTGATTGTGTGACACTGGTGATTCACTAGATGGAAGATAGGGAAATTGACATTACTCATCTCATGTCTAAAAAAATGAATTTCACCCTACAAGATTCAAATGAAGAAGGTCAAGTTCAATTTCCCTATCACTCTGCAAAAAATTATTAAAGGTCAACTTAAGTTTCTGATTCACTTCGAAAAAATAATTAAATTATATCGAGCCCAAGCTGGTCAAGTAGAGACTACCAATGATACTAGTATGCCTTCCACTTCATCTCAAGTAGGACCTCCTATTTAAAAAACTTACATTAGGAAGCATAAAGGTGAGAAAACTATGAACATAGAAAACGTAGGAGAGGAACAAATTAGAAACAAAGAAAATGTGCAAGAGGAACCCATAGAGGGTCAATATAGTGAGGTGGAAACTCAATTTGAACAACATAGCCATGGTGAAGTAGGCATGCCCTTTGTAGATATAGAAACACTTGGACATTGTATTAATAGATTAACAAGTGAAATTTTCACCTAATAAGACATTTATATTGACAACATTTTAAAATATTTACCAGATGTTAATTTATTACAAACGAATATGGGGTAAGAAGGGGCATATTTTTATCATCATTGTCTT
>ML781790.1:145941-165755 GCA_009831015.1 Picea engelmannii | reverse complement strand
TGGGGGGGGGGGGGGCGGAAGGGTTTCCCTCAAACCACCTATGGGCATGCCCGCAATCACGTGGTCACATGAATCTCATACCCCAAGGTCATATCGTTAAACATAGCCAACTCTCACTAGACAGAAATCAGGAAGCACATTTTTGGATAGGCATTTGGTAATCGCCAATGATCACGTGAAAGAAGGGACTTAGAAGCCAAAGAAGCCATAATTGACTGGTTGTAACTAACAGATAAGACGAAGAGTTTTGACTGCCAGAGAAGCTAAGTAATCTCAACATAACTCCCACTGATGATGAAAACACTAGGCATAACTGCCAGAGAAGATGAAGAGTTGCTATGATGATCAGGCAGAGGACTTGATGTAAGAAAAATATGCAGAACATAGAAGATATTAGAATTTGTTTTCACCGGTAAGCCAAGGGGGTGTAAGTTGAGAGGCAGTGGACAACCTGAAGGTAAGAACAATGGAACAATGAAGAGAATTAAAAGGTATAGTTCATGGAACATAGATGACGCATAGAGTATAAAACACAACATAATAGAAAGTGCAAGGGAGGCGAGCAGTGAGACACTGAAGCAGGCAGAGCAGAGCAGTGTAGAAAAACAATGATGAGACTAGTAAGCCATATATAAATGTTGTATCACTGTCATAAATTTATGAGAAACAAATATTTATATTTGAGGGTGGTAGGGAGGTGCTAGGGTGGATTGTTGTTCTCAGAGTTTCAAGTGGGTGCTTGAACATAGGGAGTTGTAGCTTCCATCTAGTTGCAGCCAGAAAAACCAGGGTGGAAGGGTGGTGCAAGGGAGAAATATTGTTCTCTGTTATACAGGTTGGTGCCTATGTAGCTGGAAGTTGGTGCTTCCATCTAGTTGGTGCTGGAACACTCAGGGAGTCGGTGCTTCCTTCTAGTGGGTGCTAGAGAAACCAGGGAGTTGGTGCTTCCTTCTAGTGGGTGCTAGAGAAACCAGAGAGTTGGTGCTCTCAGCAAGTTGTTTCTTGTAAAACAGAGGTGGTAGCCTCAAAGGGGGTTGGTGCTCCTAAGAATGATAATGTACAGAAAATAAAGATTACTTATCATATCAAGAAGAAGAGGTTTTTCCCTTTATGGGTTTCCTCAGGAAATATCTGTCTCTATATATTTCATGTGTGATTGATGTTTAATATTCTATTGCTTACTTCCCTACATCATTGTGATCATCATTGAGTGTTCTGTAAAGAGTTTAAAATGGGCATAATCGTTTAAGCACAGTAACAACTGATTCATCCCCCCTCTCAGTTGTCCAACATTTTCTTCCCTTGAGTAGAAGAGTTTCCTAGGATATTTCTTATGTTCTTGTGCATGATACTTCTTCTTGTGATATTGGTTATTGCAGAACTTGTAAATGGTCATGTAGCTACATTTTTTAATGGTTAAAGTAAATGATAAAATGAAATAAACCTCCTGCTTGAGCCTAGAATAGTGAAAATTCAACATGGTATCATAGCATAGGTCTTGAAGAAGCCATTTCTCAAGCCTACAAAGCCAACCGTCCTCTTTTTCTGAAATTCCTATGACCCTCATAGGGTTTCCAAAAAATTGTATGACCCTCTCCTTTTTGGGTGTTTCAACACTTTATACTTGAGCATAGGGGATAAAATTTCATAGGAGTGTACAACCTCCTTCAATGCACCTCCAACAACCTTCATATTGAATTTCCGAGAATTTTAGATTTTTGGCCCTAAGGTTTCTAGGGTTTTGCAATTTTTTGCAGAAACTTTGGCTTTAGGGTTTCTGCAACTCATTGAGGGAATTTCCAATCTTACCAGTGTTCTTATGAATTTCAAGGATTATTTTTGGCAGTCATAAGCCCAACAAAATCTATTTTTTCTATCCTATCCTAGTCATTAGGTTTCTTAACCTAGTTCCTAAGGGTTTGTAAAGAATTTGCAAAAATGATGAACATAACGATGATGGAAGATAAGCTTGATGGATCAAGCAATTTCAGTTCCTGGAAGTCAAGACTTCATATCACCCTTGAATTGTATGACCTATTGAGTGTGATATACAAGGCCTTACCAGAGACAACTATCGATGAAGAGAAGGAAGAAATGAAGGAAGACGATGTCAAGGAAAGGAAGATAATCATCTACTTAGTGAGAGATAATATCCTACCTCATTTTTCCAACCTAAAGACAACTTATGAAATGTATGAAGCATTGAAGAATATGTTTGAGAGGAACAACACCCTCAAATCTCTTACATTGAAGGTTCAGCTTCAAAATATCAAGATGACAAAAGGTCACATCATTGCTATCTTCTTCATGAAGTTTTCATAAATTAGATATTAGCTAGGTGCCATTGGAGAAATCATATCAAACGAAGAACTTGTCTTAACCACTCTCAATGCTCTTCCAAAACATTGGGAACCATTTCTTCAAAGTATCAACGGTAGAGAACAACTACCTACTTTTAATCGTCTATGGACAGACTGTACCCAGGAAGAAATCAGACTTATAGCTAGAGGAGTGGAAGACTCCCCTCATGATGACAATCATTCTCTTTCCTTTCATAAAAATAAAGGAGGAAGAAATAAAAGAAAATTCACACAAAAATTTAAAGACAAGAAGACTTCATTAGATTCAGGTTATGATCATAGAAAAGACATGTCAAAAATTCAGTGCTTCAAATGTGAAAAGTATGGACACTTTGCGAGAAATTGTCCTACCAGGAAGAGAGAAAGACAATATGCTTCCACTGATGACATTGATCCAGACCCACCTCAGAGAGATGAAGACATAAGATATGAGGATTTCTTCCTCTGATTTTTATCAGCAGGACCAAATGCAAGATTAAGCATGATTGTAGACTAGGGTAAGTTTTGTACTACATTTCTTATTTGATTTAATCATTAACTTGTAGTTGCTTACATTTTGATGATGAAAAGTATTATCCCTGGTGTGGGATCCCTCATGACTTGGAACATTATCCTTGGTACGGGAGTACAAATTTTCTTGGTTGATTATTATCCTAATATGGGAGGCCAGTAAAGTACTGTAGAGTCAGCAGAGGACCTGAAAAGACATGAGATGTATCCATGTTAGCAACATAGAAAAAGGAAAATTTCTATCCTTCATACTTTAGAGGGATTCACTTGAATCAGAGGGATTCAAACCATTTGAGAAGAAGGAAGAGACAATACCTTCTCCCCTTCAAAAGTTCAGAGGGAGACAACCATTGTTCCACTTGATCCAGTTTCTCTAGTTGATGTTCCCAGAGACATTGCAATAGGCCATAAAAAGCCTTCCTGGGCTCGACAAAACTATGCAAGAGGCAGAGGGACATGCATCTCCTCAAGGCACATCCCAAAAGAGCAAGACACCAAAGAGATTTTCAAGCTATGTTTTATCCATGAGCCACATCATTGATACCGAGCCTTCTTATCATGGAGAAGCAGCAGGTCAACAGGTATGGAAATATGCCATGACAGAAGAGTATCAACCCATCATGAAGAATGATGTGTGGGATATTGTTCTGAGACCATAAGGGAAGTCTGTAGTGACTTCTAAGTGGATCTATAAGATCAAGCATGCAACTGATGGAAGTGTCAAGAAATATAAAGCGATATTTGTAGCCATAGGAATCTCACAACTAGAGGGAATTGATTATGAGGAGACATCTGCTCTAGTATCCCAATACGGTTCCATCTGTATTATCATTGCACTAGCTACATCCATGGGTTGGAAACTACATTAGATGGATGTAAAGAAATCATTTCGCAATGGTGATATTGATGAAGAAGTTTACATCGATAAGCCAAAGGGATTTGTGATACATGATGAGAAATCACATGTGTACAGGTTGAAGAAATCCATGTATGGACTAGAGAAGATACCTTGTACTTGGTATGAGAAAATGGATGGATTTTTAATAAGTTTGGGATTCAACATTGTTGGTGACGAGTGCCTGATCTTGGTCCTGTATGTGGATGATTTATTCTTCATCGGTTCATAAAGACTTATTGTTGAATGAAAGTGAGCATTGACTTCTGAATTCGATATGAAGGATCTGGGTATGATGCACTACTTCTTGGGACTAGAATTATGCTAGAGGACTAATGAGATTTTCCTGAGTCAAGGAAAATATACAATGGAGATATTGAATAAGTTAAGTATGTCAGACTACAAATCCATGCCTACACCGATGGTGATGGATCTGAAGAAAATGAATGAGGCTTCTACTGATTTAGAAGAGATTGATCCACATTTATACTGACGGATGATTGGATCATTAATGTATCTGGTTAACACCAGACCTAATATATGCTATGCAATGAATGTACTGAGTCAGTTCATGAGTCAGTCGAGGCAGACTCACTAGAGAGAAGCGAAGCATGTATTGAGATATCTACAAGACACAGTTGGATATGGCCTAAGATATGCCTCCAGTGTAGACATGAGATTACAAATATATGTCGATGCATATTGGGCAGGGAGCGCAGTGGATCGGAAGAGCACATACGATTGTTGTTTTACCTTGGGGTCTGCCATGGTTTCCCGGTGCATTTGGAAACAAATCTCTGTGGATTTGAGTACAACAGAAGCAGAGTATATAGTGTTGAGTGTGGCAGTCGGCGAAGTAGTGTGGCTTCGCAAGATCCTGACATATTTATTTGATCATGAGATGGATTCTGCCATTATTCATTGTGATAACCAGAGTTGTGTGAAGCTATTTGAGAATCCTGTGTTTCATAATAAATCGAAACACATTGAGATAAAATATCATTATATCAGAGACATGGTGAAGAGGAAAGAAGTACACGTGAAGTACCTTCCTACACATGAGAAGATTGAAAATTTATTCACCAAATCGCTTGGCCTGACGAAGTTTGAGTACTTCCATGAGAGACTTGGCCTGGTGGAGAATGCCTCCCTAGCTGAGAGGGAGTGTTGATGATTGAAATGTCATTAGACATCCTCTAGGATACGTTCTCCTATGAGACTGAGTTGAGTCGACCTGAGAGGGGGCCTCGTGTTGGGCATACCCACATGATGGGGCATCGTTCTCCTCTATGTGAGAGTTGAGTCGTCCCCCAGTGGTGGGGGCATCGTTTTCCTCTGGAGAGTTGAGTCATTCCCCAGTGGTTGGGTGTGCCCATGTGATGGGTGTATCGTTCTCCTTTGTGTGAGAGTTGAGACCATGTGGTACTCCAGATGATTTTGTTGAGTATGACATCCATGTGGCTAAGCACAAGTGGACATGTCCCTAGTGGATGAGCACTAGTGGACATGTGGATCCCTTTCTATATTGTCTAAGTGTAATATTTTCTTATAACCCTAATTGTGATGTAAAGGTTACAAGTCGGCCCCACCATATGTGAAAGATAATTAATGTTCATTGTAAAAATTAATTGTTTTCTAAGTTATTGAGGTCGGCCCTGTTGTGTCAATAGACACATCTATTGTTGTGTTTGGTCTAGTATAAATAAAGGATATTTCCCCATTGAGGAAACACACTTGTCACATGACATTTGGAAATTTCAGCAGGTACATTTTAGGGCTTAAGTGTGCACCTCTCTTAGGTGCAAGTTTCAAGGTGGTAGAGCACCTTCTTGTGTGCATTAGGGTTTTATGGTTGGGGGATATTCTCTTGAGAATATAGCAAAGGATTGTTGGGTTTTCTTCCCTTGAGTAGAAGGGTTTCCCAAGATATTTCTTGTGCATGGTACTTCTTCTTGTGATCTTGGTTATTGTAACACTTGTAAATGGTGTAGCTGCATTTTTGTATGGTTCAAGTAAATGCTAAAATGAAATAAACCCCGTGCTTGAGCCTAACATAGTGAAAATTCAACAAGAATAACATATGTCCCAAATAAATTTACAAATATATTATTCGGGTACTCCTAAGAACAATTATGAATCACCATAGGATGCATATTTATGGTGATTGTGTGACACTGGTGATTCACTAGATGGAAGATAGGGAAATTGACATTACTCATCTCATGTCTAAAAAAATGAATTTCACCCTACAAGATTCAAATGAAGAAGGTCAAGTTCAATTTCCCTATCACTCTGCAAAAAATTATTAAAGGTCAACTTAAGTTTCTGATTCACTTCGAAAAAATAATTAAATTATATCGAGCCCAAGCTGGTCAAGTAGAGACTACCAATGATACTAGTATGCCTTCCACTTCATCTCAAGTAGGACCTCCTATTTAAAAAACTTACATTAGGAAGCATAAAGGTGAGAAAACTATGAACATAGAAAACGTAGGAGAGGAACAAATTAGAAACAAAGAAAATGTGCAAGAGGAACCCATAGAGGGTCAATATAGTGAGGTGGAAACTCAATTTGAACAACATAGCCATGGTGAAGTAGGCATGCCCTTTGTAGATATAGAAACACTTGGACATTGTATTAATAGATTAACAAGTGAAATTTTCACCTAATAAGACATTTATATTGACAACATTTTAAAATATTTACCAGATGTTAATTTATTACAAACGAATATGGGGTAAGAAGGGGCATATTTTTATCATCATTGTCTTCGGAAAATTCATGAAGAATATATTCACATTGATGATAATTATCCCAAGAGTGAAATTGAGGCTAGGCTAAGTGATCCATCTTACTAGTTTAATGCTAGTTTTTTTCTTGGCTTATTTGATTAGGCGCATTGTTACAAACAACTAGCATCATTGGATGAAGTGGATGAGGATTCAATTATTGATAGCTTGAAGGAAATGTGCTTAAATAATAAGGATAAAATAATTACTTCAAATTTACAACAAATTTTTGAATTAAAAACTAATATAGATAATGTAAAGTAGGAAATGATTAAATTTTTTATGAGCAGATGAAGAATTTTGAAGATGTTGATATAAACTATGAATAATTTCTTTCTTGGAGAAAAAGGCATGTACAAATCTTGAAAATTTCCTTGTTGATAGAAGAAAGGAGGTTAGTGATACGAAAAAAGAATTGGAAAAGAGACCAAAAGTCTTTAACATTCCTATGTTGAAATCAATGTTTAATCTTATTTTACAACTTAGAGATGGAACTAGAAGAGAATGAAATTGAAAAATCAAAAAATGATTTAGAATAAAAAATGGCAACTAAAAAGGCAATGAAAAAGAACGAACTCAACGTAAGAAAAAGATTAAAGAAATTAATGATACAATTAAGAAAATTGGAGAATAATATTTCATTGCTAACCAATGATCAAATGACAATGATATGAAAAATATCATTAGTAAAATGAGTGATAGAGTAAAAAATGAACAAAAACAATGCAAAGTGATAAGGTTGATTTCTTAAATAATCGGGAGAAATTCTTGCAAAGTGCTCTTTCAACGATGTGCACCTTTGTAGTGTGTCTGCCCTATCACATGAATTTTTAGAATTGAGGGATAATTTGGCTAATAAAGATGCATGAATTACTGAGTTGAACCAAAAAAATATTGGAGAACCATAAAGAACAACATTTGGGTTATCGAGTAGAGATCCAATCCCTCAAAGAAAAAGTTGGTGATTTATAATATAGATTATAACAAGATAAGTCCCAAGCTTTGATAGGTTTGAAACGTAATTCATAACAAGAAAAGTCATAGGTCTTAAGAGAGGAAGTTTGACTCGCCATAACAAGAAAAAGAAACCATCTAATATGTAAAGAAGGAAAATCTAAGAAACAATTTTTTAAAGTAGTAGAAGAAAAGATAACAACTAAGGTTGAAGAGTTGAAAGAACAATGAGAGGTATAAGAAAATGTGGTGTTATTGCATACTGGTTAACTAAGAGAAAAAAAAAATCCAGGTAAGGAATCACAAAAATCGCCTAAAGGCCTTAACCTTACAAAATAACGTGGATTAATTGTTGCATTGAAATGTTTGTATACATTGCATGGTGTTTATTGGTTTATGGATTTATAGAAAATGGCATCTGATTGGGATCATTCCCTCTTTTTTTTAATCATTTTCCTAAAAGCACCTAACCTTAGAAAATAACATGGATTAATTGTTGTATTGAACTATTTGTATACATTGCATAGTGTTTATTGGTTTATGGATTTATAGAAAATGGCATCTTGCTTATGATTGGGATTATTCCCTATTTTGTTTTGATCATTTCTCTTGATCCAAGGGGTCCTTAATGTAATCTTGGATTTTATATTAATAAAAAGGTTATGATTTTGTTTTAAGTGTTAATCATTATCATCTTTAGGTTGAGATTTTACAATTAATATTAGATTAATTATCTTTCAAATATGAATTTTTGTTTTCTTTGATATATTTCACTTAATGAGTTGTAAAAATATCTTATCTCGGACTAAGGTGTTAGTTAGTAAGCATAGTTCAATTTTCTTAAAGAACTACAAAATTTTTCTAAAGTATGTGCAAATTGTCCACTTCAACAAAGGTGAATTATTTTGCAACTATCATTCATATTTTAGCTAAATGAAAATATTTTTTATAAATAACTTATGATTCTTTTGCATGATTTCATTTATATGGATTTATATCATTTTACCTATTGGGAGATTGTGAAAGATGAACCATTTGAAGATGAGAAAAACCTCTTTGTTAAGGAGATTAAAGGGTTGCATGTATTTTGTAATAGTCACTAGAATTTTTCTTGGTTTAATTTTACAATATCCATAATTATTTTTAATGGCATACACAATTTTTTGGATTGAATTGTAATGTAATGCCTTCCAACCCTCCACCAACATTACATTACAAAATTTTTATGCCTTAGAATATTTTAAACCTTAATTGGCTAGATACACATTTTCTCATGAAAAATGCACACCACAGATAATAAATGCACCCTTGAAGGTTTATGAGGCATGGGTGATGTGTTTCATTCCATTTGCATCCTTCCATTACCTTAAAATGCATGCCAATTGATAAAATATATGACTATTGTTGCAAAGGGAAATCTGGTTATAAAAACATAGTATGAATCAACATGCGGGGGTTTAGGAAAATGGATGTCCTTCCATACATAATAAATCGACATGTAACATAAAGGTACGGTTCCAACTTCAAAAACATTTAATAAAAAAAATATATCTTAAAATTTTCAATTGTTTAACACATGCACATAGTCAATCTACTAAATAAACGTTTCCATTGTCTTTCCACTTTTTCATGATAGATAGTAAAATTCATGTCCATGCATTTAAGAAGGTTAAAATCATGATTTCCAAATTTATCGGTTTTCCTTGGAACATTAAGAATCTACATACACTAATATATTTGCATCTTCAATCTAGCAAAATCTCAAGAAATGCTTACTACGTCATAAGATTATTTCGCCATTTTGCATACAATGTTGATATCTATCCATCTTAAAAAAAATTCTTTTTCTCTTACTTGTAGTAGAAACACCAAATTATTCTCATCTTCCATCATTGGGTTATAAAAAAATACCCCTTTAATTTATTATATTTCACCACTCTCCCCTACCTCCTTTCTTGAGGATGAAACATCCATTGTACTATGAATCATGGCTTCCATCATTGGGATATCAACAACAATCATCCCATGCACTTTTTATTTTTCACCACTTGGCCCTACTTGATTTCTTGAGGATGAAACATCAATTTTACTATGATTTTTAGTTCCATCATATGTCAATGATAGCTACCCTTGCATTTCTATTGTTTCACCACTCTACCATACCTCTTTTCTTGAGGTTGAAAAACTTGAAGTTCTACTGTGATTATAAAAAAACATAATTGGGGTATCAACAACAGATTCCCCTTGCATTTTGTGTTTGATCATTATAACCTTGTTCATTTCATGAAACTGACAAGATTGACAAAGTCAAAGTGCAAGAAAAACATCTGCTTTTCACAAATCAACTAGATTGACAAATTCTATCGAATCCTTGTTTGATTCATTGGTATGTGTGTGTGTGTGTGTGTGTGTGTGTGTGTGTGTGTGAATACCAATTAGTCACTTAAGAGTCATTCACCCTTCCTTCCCACGGCTTGACTCCTCTTTAAACGAATTGTTGAATCAACAACATAGTTTGGGAATCGTTTTTTGAGTCTTGGGAACATCTCTAGCAACAATTGTGTTGAGTTGACAGTAATTGCATGTTGGAAACTATTTACATTGAGGATGTTGGGCATACACAATTGAGCATTTTCTATGGGTAGTTGTATAGTGTGTTTTTGGATAAACATCACATGAAATACCAGCTTGAATACAACTTGATTTAATTGTTGGTTCATTAATTTATCTACAACCAAACAACAATTAACACAAAGCTTAGATGCAACATGAACAAAAAATTTATGTATCATTGAATTTTCCATTGGTGTTGGTGATCCAGGAGGATCCCCACCGATATTATGGCCTCAATATTTGCAAAAAAATCAGTGCCTAGGCCGATTTTAAAATAGATTTCATTCCAACCAAGAAAAAGTGTGTTTATGTGCTTCCAGAAGAAATCCACATGCATTTTTTGCATTCAAACAATAATGGAAATCCCAGGCAATTGAGATCAATCACTAGATCGCACATCTAGCTTCATTGTATAGTCCTCTATAAGTTTCTTCTCGACCGAAACACCGGCTCTAAGAGAATCATCTAAGAAATATTTGACGACAATATTAACATTGGTGAAGCAACATTTATATTTGAGGGGATTCAACCCATAAACATGCTTTGGGAAAAAATATAAGGAAGAATTGAGCTCTAACTCGCTTGTTGATAGGTGGAAATGTTCTTCCCGCAATAGGGGATAATCACTTGATCAAGGCCCCAATTAAGCCTTTACCCGTTTGGTATAGTAATGTCCACCGATATGTGGGCCCGGTTGCCACCAAATGATTTTGAAACCGACTTAAAGTCAATCTAATTAAATCATTAATCTAATCCCAAATTTACTTTAACATAACTAAATGAAACCTAACTAATGTTATTCCTAATTTCCTATCCTAATAAAAAGTAAATATACTTTAAATATTAGATGTCAAAAGGAAGATAAATTACTTTAACCAAAAAATAATTAATTGTTTCAACAATTGTTAAATACAAATGTATAACATAACTTGTAGAAGATAACGATAAAAATTCAACATCTAAATGTAATCAACAAAAAGAAATAAGACATTACAATTCAAGAAATGAAAATAGTTTTAAATACCATAAATGAAATACCATTAAACATTTACAGAGTAGCAAAAGAATAGTCTAAACACTACAATGGAAATACCTTTCCATTAATCACCATCCTTCGAATATTATTATTAAATTTTGATAACAATATATAAAATTCAACCTTTTATTCTCCAATCCAAGAAAATATCAGCATTTCAATTGGACACGATAGTAGTATACATGTGTTGATAAAAAAATTGATCACCTCAATTTTCTTCTCTTTGGAATAAAAAAAAATTGATATCAGAATAAGGAAATTTTAAATGACCATAATCTCATGGTGTATCCCTCAATCTCAGCTTCATCATGCATTTTACGAAATCAAAATTCGAGTCTGTATGACCAAGATACTCTTGTTTTTGTCCAAATACCTGATCTCCCATGAAAGAACATTTATTCCATGTGCAACACAGCCGATTCAGTCTCGAGAATACTTTCATATTCCCTTCATCTCGTATTCTCATACTTTTCATTACTTCTATTCTCATTCTCATTACTTACTCTCACCTATCTTTTACACTTAGCTACTCTACTCTCACTTATCTTCTTATACTTATCTTCGAAGATATATATCTTCTTATTTTTCCTCTTCTATCTACTCTTCTTACACTCTCCCTTATTTTATTTTACCTCTTCTATCCTTCCCCATGGGATTCCACACTTCCTTTCCCATATCCCCCCTCACTCTCGATCCTGATCCCCTTTCCCCCTCCTACTCCACCACTCCATCCATATGTAGTCTTATTCCCATATCCCCATATCCATATCACTCCACTCCCGATCTCGATCTCCCTACCCCACCACACTATCCCACACCCGTCAAACTACTCTCTAACCCCGCCATACCTCATCACCTCGTGACCCCTCCTCACTCCCAACCCAGCCATACTTCATCTCCCCTCTTGTCCTCCCATACTCTCTCCCTTAGCTTATTTTCCTAAGTCTTATTCCTTTTCATTGGCAGCCTATTACATCAAGATACATGGAGGACATGGAAACCAATCATACTGAGACATGTGGAAACCAATCATACCGAGACACATTGGTGTTGACTGGGTGATTACTTGGCACTGAATGGGTGATGAATGGGAAATGACACATTGGTGTTGACTGGGTGATTACTTGGCACTGAATGGGTGATGGATGGGAAATGATTAGGAAACCAAAATTTTATTAAGTCATGAAATTTCCTAAGGCACGAGAGCTAAGTTAAGACCTCCATAAGCTCCTTAACTTCACATCAATGATATGGAATCCCTTTACAATATAAACACCAAATCTTCACCAACCACAATGCATGTGGGACAAAAAAGGGTGGAATTTAATCCTTAACTTCACATCAATGATATGGAATCCCTTTACAATATAAACACCAAATCTTCACCGACCACAATGCATGTGGGACAAAAAAGGGTGGAATTTAATCAAGGGCTAAGATTGATCCATGAACTAGATCGACGACTGTTGAATAACGATCTTCTGAAGCTCATAACTCAAGATCCAGATGTCCGTTTGGGGCAAATGATACCTCGTTGGAAACAAAATTTGACAAGGAAGACAATGCGATAGGTTTAAATGTCTGAATTTGGACATAATTCTTCTAGAAATTAAAATATCAATTAGTTTTGTTTTCCTGACTTGCTGAGAAATTTGTTTGGAAGCTGGACTTCTCGAGGCTATAACTTGAGATTAATACGTCAAAAATTATCTCAATAAGACTCGTTAGAAATATTGAATGATGAATATTACTTGTAAAATGGTTTCCATGGCTGAGAATTCTATCATGCTCAAAAAAGTAAAACAAAGTTCATTTTTTTTTAAACGGTCACTTTTGAATTTTGGAAATAGAGTTTATTAAATAAAATTTTATTTAAGGATTAAGTGGATCCCAATTGGAGGCACAAATTCCAATGACATTATTTCATTAAGGATAATTTAATGAAGCATTAATTAAATTTATTTACTCCAAAAAAGGAAGCATGTGGAAACTTCTAGAAGAACAAAACACTAACTACTTGGGCAAAGCATTTCAAGAAAGCTTTGGGAGCTTATTTAAAAGAAGGAGACCACCATGTAAGAAAAGGTTGGAAGATCAGAATAGCAAGGTTTATATCATCAAGATAACAGTTTTCAATGATCAGTAGGTAGATAAATTTCTCATATGCAAATACAGATCTCCATTTTCTTTTGTCTTCTTTTTCTACATGATCTCTCAAAACTTTTTGTTTGTATATATCATAAGGATGAGTTTTTTTTAGTGTTTTTCCTTTTATTCTTCCAAGTCTCTTCCTAAAAATATCAATAGGATTATTCTACAACCATATATGTGGTTGGTAGTGTAATTCAGGGTTGTCTAAATGATTCATGAAAGTTTAGTCCTTGCGTCTGGAAAAATTTATTTCTGAGCATTGGTCAATTGGTTTACTGAAATGCTCTGTAATGTTTAATATATTTTATGAAACTCCAGAGAGAAATAATTCGGAGTATAAATTTAATGATTTCTCAGGATTTGGTATTTCTAAGCATGAGATTTTTGGAGTATGCCCATCAAACTGTTTTTCATTTTTGAATGAAATACTCATTTAAAGTTATTTGAAGTGATCAACGCCATATCATTTTTTTTCTTATGAGAAAATATGGATGAATCTTATGCTTGCATATGTTTCAAAAGGACGTTATAATGAAGGTGAACACATATTTATTTTAATATTGAATCCTTTCATTATCTTTTTATTATAAAGAAAGATGTTTGGTCCATTTCAAAGTAAATGTTGCACTCAAAGAGAAATATGGTTATTAAAGAACAATTTTACATACAAACTAAATAAATAAATATTTGTGGTTTGTTGTTTAGCATTCTTCCATTTGATAACCCAATCCAAGAACATCAAGTTACATCTTTCAGATTATAACAAAGGATTACCACCTCTATAAAAACACAAGGGGATTTTATCTTTGTGAGATTGTTGGTTGGATCTTGACCAATCTCAACATCAACAACATGCCTGAATTCTTTTCTTTTGTCAGACTTCCCTCTTGCTCCAACATTGATTCCTTCACGAGATACCTCACAAAAATGCGAGAGCACTCACAAGTTGGTTTCCACCAGAGTTCATTCTCTTTGCAATCTTCAAGTCTAAACCCCACAATAGTGTGGTATCTATCCCCCCATTAATAGAAAATTATTGGTCCTCATATATGTGTTTGTTCTAGTTTTTTGGAAACTGGACGAGCTCCCAATCCACCCGATACAAGATGGCTCTTGATTATCCCCACGATTTGGTTTCTACCTCTTTATCCGTGATCTGGTGATGATCACCTTCGATAATTTTGTGACTTTCATCTAATGATATTTACGCCGAAAGGCGTATACCTATTGACAATGGGCAGATTTAATAGAGGTTTAGTGCTTAATAAGTTTTTTATGGACAGGATTAAATATGGCTGGAATATTCTTAGTAGTCACACAAAATAAATGGCTGTGATTTCAATCATTAACTTCCTAGCTATTATAAAGACATCCGTTTATGTGTTTACTTTTTGACATTTACCTAACCATATTTAAAAATTACTTTGATAGCGTTAATCAACCACAATTATGTGGCTGTGCTAGTCTTAAGTGAAAACATGATTTTCTTTACAACTAATGCGTACCAACTCACTGTATTATGCATGGAATCAAACCTCAGATTTCCGAAATCCATTTGATGATTTTGTGGCACTCATAGCTGGTTCTCTTTATCTTCAATGACAGGGTACTATTTATGTGGCATGATTGCACGCTTTACTGCTGCGATATTTATGTGATTATCTATGTCAGGTTTTATGTTCACAATCAGTGAAAAATCGTGGAAGCATATCATAAAAAATTTAAGGTTCAAGAATCCTCTCGATGAGACAATAATTAGATTGATCCAAAAGTTTAACTTCGAGAGATTCTTCTTGGTATAAAATAAATTGTAAAATATTATGTCAACATTTCAACATCTAAATGTAATCAACAAAAATAAATAATATATTACAATTCAAGAAATGAAAACAGTTTCAAATACCATAAATGAAATACTATAAAACATTTACATAGTAGCAAAAGAATAGTCTGATCACTACGATGGCAATGCCTTTCCATTAATCACTAGCCTTCAAATATTTTTATTAAATTTTGATAATAGTATACAAAATTCAACCTTCGACTCTCTAGTCCAAGAAAACAACAGTATACAAGCCTGTCTTCTTTTTCCGGCATTCCCTCTTGCGTAGGTTCCTGCAATGCACTGACCCATCCTCAATGATCTTGGGAATTGAATATTTAGTGACAACAAACCCTAAAATCACGTGGAATTTTGTAGAGCGATCTCGTGCCATTTATTTAGTTTGATCTATTGGTATCCTCATGGTTCCTGCTCGTGGCACTTATATTTTGTATGGAACATCCTTCAAACAGTGCAGCCACTGAAGCATTTATTTTATGATATCGTGGCGCACTATCCTCCAATGATCTTGCTTTACCAACTAAACTTATTGCACGTCATCAAAATTATTTTTAATTTGAAGGTTGACCATCCACGTGGGAGGGTCCAATGAGACATGGCATTTATGTTCATAAAATATCAATATTCCAATACTAGTATCAATCACTATACTCAAATTATCATATTATTTCAGTGGAATAACTTAATACTTTAATACAATTAAAAAATTTCATTATTAACCTATTACTCAACACCTTTTAAATGGATTTGTGAACTAGTGATACTATACTCAAATTATCATATTATTTCAGTGGAATAACTTAATACTTTAATACAATTAAAAAATTTCATTATTAACCTATTACTCAACACCTTTTAAATGGATTTGTGACTTCACATAAAAAATGATGTACAAATAATTTGAATTTATATTTAATTTGAAAAAAAAAATTGAATTGATATAAAAATTCTTATTTAAAAAAAAATAACTATGCTTATATGTTTTCAGTCAAATACAAAAACAAAAACCTACCTTTGATGAGCACAAACAATTTTGTTATTTATATTGTCAAACTTTGCCATTTGTAATTGGATCAATGGAGGAAGAGGATATATTGGTTTTCACATTTGATTAATGAAACACTTGATGTAAGATTATGCCTTTTCTTTGTGTAAGGAAATTTTATGCACATAGAAATTAAAGGAAAAGGGGAGTATTTAATCTCACAAACCTCCATGTCTATGCATAAACGTGTCTTCAACCTTCATTGTTTTATCTTGGGATAGATCATAATTATTCAAAAAACAACAAGCGAGGTGAAAACAAAAGATTAAGGTGAGGAACAAAGATCAATGTAATAAACCAACCTGATAATCATGAACCATCAATGAATTCAATTCAAAAGAAAAGAAAAAGAATTCAAGCATTCATTAATCAAACCAATCCTCAAAATAAGGGGTACATGCAGAATCAAATAGAAGTGTTATCAAGTAATCATGGATAATTCAACCAAAAGGAAATACATTATATTCTTGAACATAGATCAAAATGACCGATCACCAAGAAATATAATGCAAAAAATCATTTTACAGAAGTAATAGCTTCGTAAAAAATGATGCTTCGCTCAAATTGAAAACCATCGGCTCATCTCTAATATTTTAGATATATTGTTTTAATATGTAGATTGAATTGTGTATGAGTAAGTATTTATTGAATTAATTCATCTTTCCAAAGAGCACAAGATTGTGAAAAATGCATTATCTTTTCACAAAAGTTTAAACCTTGTGAAAAAGTGATGTATTGTTTAAAATGCAATATATCTACTTGTTTCCACTCTTCAATATGTATTATTTCAAGATGTGGATTACCTCTTCAGGACTTAACTTTAAGTTGAACTGTTTTAATCCACCAAAATGCCTGATTGACTTAATTATGCACTGAAAAAACAAATATTGGAAAAAGTGTCGAAACATTATGATAACCCAATTTCAAGAAAAATAAAAGTATGAAACCATTTCAGTAAGTCTAGGTGGGTGTGTAAACAACATTGAATTATCAGAAATCAAATAGAATCAAATGGTACAATGATTATGCATGCAAGGAAAAGGTGATGATACAACTAGCTTTCATGACGCAACAAGCTCATCACCAAAATTGTTATCATTAAGCTACAATAAAAAACATTTACATTTCCATCCGTTTCATGATTCTTCACTCTCATTCAAAAAATTCATGTGATAACATCAATCACCCTTTCATGGCTTCATTACAAAAAGCATCATATCATCAAGTCATCACCGCATGAAAAATAAATCAAAATAATCAATCATGAAAGCACTCAAAACTAAACCATGTAATCATTGTTGGAGACATTTTCTCTGCCTTTGTTTTGATCTGACTACTTTTTTCTACATTCATTCTCATAGTGACCATACTTTTTTCAATAGTAGCACTAAATTATGGATTTTTCTATCCATTTTATGCCTCTTTCTCTTTGATTCTGTGAGTTTTTACACTGTTGAGACTATCCTGAGTGTTCTTGTGTGAGTGTTTATTCTGCATGATGATTACCTCTACCTCTTTTTCTTTTACCTTTGTTTCCTCTTCCTCTTCCTCTAAAACAAGTTTGAGTCTTGAAATCATGATCCAAATACCCTTCTTCCAAGTTGAGTCTAGCTTCATGTGACATAAGTGATCCCATTAGTTCTTCTACTAAGAAACTAGATAGATCTTTGGATTATAAAATGGTAGTTACAACCATTTGAAATTTCTTGGAAAAGCTTCTCAAGACTCTTTCAACAATCCTCTAATCTTCAATATGTTCACCATTAATCCTAATTTTATTTATAATTCCCATCACTCTGGTCATGAATTGTTCAACATTCTCTTTCTTAATCATTTTTAGGATTTCAAATTGAGTTCTTAATGTTTGAAGCTTTATTGTATTCAACTTATCATTACCTTGGTATGTTGATTTGAGAATATCCCAAGATTGTTTTGCAGTGGAAGCACCTATTATCTTGGAAAAAATAGAGTCGTCTATTGAATTTTCAATCCAATACTTGGCTTTGTTTTATTTCTTCCTCTGTTCTGCAAGTGTATTTGTTTATGCATCTGTCATGGAATTCAGGTCTGTTGGGGGTGCCTATGTGAAGCCATTTTCCACTGGTTCCTAAGATTCATGGGATTGGGGGAACGATTTCATCCTCAAAGACCATAAATCATAGTTCTTTCCAATAAGAATAGTTCGTTGGGTTGGCCCTAAATTACTAGAGGAAACCATTTAAAAAGAATTCACAAAATTTTAGATTAAAAAAAATACCTTATGTGGATGCACTATCAAACTTTTGTAGCACGACAGGATGCCTTTGACTGCCATGAAGTTGGGGGAGTCTCCAGAAATTTTCTTTCGGGATTCTTACGAACGTTCTCCTCCTATATCGATAATGCTATGAAAATATATATGGCTATAATTCATGTAGTTTAACTTTGTTTTAGACAGTCATGAAATCCATCTATTGGCATTTTTGTCAACCGGTTACTGGAACCACCGAAACCACCAGGGTTAATACTTCCACTCTTGCATTAGTCTCGCTTAAAAAGTCAGAAAATTGTGGACAAAGAAGCAAAATTCTAGGTAGCTACTCTTCGACTCAGAGGCATGGCACTAATATGGTGGGAGAGTAAGAATCAAGAACTTCTTAAGAAAAGTAAAATGATATCTTCCTCATATGAATTCATATCTAAATTAAAGAAACAATTTTATCCTTTAGGGTATATGCAACAAGCAATAGTGGATTGGCATAATCTAAGGAAAAATAGAGGACATAATGTGAAATACTATACTCACGAGTTTAGAAAGAGTACATTAACATTGGGAATTCATATTTATATGAAAGAAACTCTTTTGAACTCTATTGGTGGGTTGCATATTTATTTCAGACATGTTATTCTTATGTTTAATACAACTAATCTTGATGAATTTAGTGTCCAAGCCACTCATATTGAGTCAAGGGGAAAGAATGTCAAAGATGACTTCTTAAAGAACTCAGTTCAACCAGTTGAAGGAAAGCACGAAGGAAAGGATAAAATGAAACGAGCAACCACAATGAAGAAAAAAGATTAGAAGACTTCATGTTCACATTGCAAAAAGGAAGGACATACTAAGGCTAAGTTTTGGAAACTCCATCCAGAACTAAGACCAAAGAGGTTCAAAAATAAAAAGGGTAATAAGAAGACCATTGCTACAATCCAATAGGATATTGGATCAAATTTAGGTGATGAAACCAAGATCATGGCCATGGGAATACAAGGTACATCTTCTTCTAGTAGTTTTAGTACTAATACTCATTTTTTAAAATATAAAACTATGCATGATGAAACAAAAATAAGTGAGTTATTCTAGATCAGAGTTATCTCAATACATACAAAGATTGTTACACTCTTTGATAGTGGTTCGCAAGCTAATCTCACTTATGAAGAAATTGTTAAGACATTGGTACTTGAAACTAAGCCTCATACAAAACCATATCCTTGAGGATGGGTATTTGAAGATGCTAAGTTACAAGTATCTAAACAATGTAAGCTCATATTTGCAATCACCTCTAAGTTCATAGATGAGGTAGAATTAAATTTTTTACCACTTGATATTTTCATAATTGTTTTGGGAAGTCCTTATTTTT
>ML781790.1:112060-142152 GCA_009831015.1 Picea engelmannii | reverse complement strand
TGTGGGTGAAGGGGACCCCGCTACATTTTATTGTTGATAGCGAAAGCCAGAAGAACCTCATCTCAGCAGAGGTCGTCAAACAGTTGGGATTGTCGACAACACCACACCCGCAACCATACAACATTGGGTGGCTTCGCCAAGGATGAGATCTTCGTGTTAGCTAGCAGTGTTGATTGTCATACGACATCCAACCCTTCAAGGATGAGGTATTATGTGATGTTGCCCCACTGGATGTCTGCGATGTTCTCTTGGGCCAACCATATATGTGGAAATTCCATGCTATCTATGAGTCTCGACCCCGTAGTGTCATTATTACTCTAGGGGGTCATCTCTACAGGATACCAGAGGTAGTTCCAACTACTGCCCCACCTAAACAGTGTCGCAAGGTAGTATCTCATACTACAAAATTCATCTTCTTCACAATCTGTTCAAAGGGTGAACAGAAGGATACTGCAGCCACCACAGCTTCGGCCCAAGCACCTTCTATCCAACAGAAGCAGGTCGACAAGGTTGCAACAAAGCACGGAGATTCCTTCTTCACACAGTCATCTAAAATAGCCAGACTGGTTAAAAAGGTCCAAACCTTCCAGCCACAGGTTTGTGACAGATTTCCACAAACTAAGCAGCGCGACTTCTCCAGCAAGACAAGCAACTCACCAAGATGTAGATTCAACAAATGCTTTTCCCTCTCCCCCGGGAACTCAACGCAATGGATACCATTGCTTCCTAAGGAAGGAAGATTGATCCAGGTGGATATCGGTGGCCACCCACCTTTTCCAAATGGCTCAAAACAGTTTACTGGCCATTTTGGCAATTTACTATTTTTAGCAGGTTTTAACTTCCGGGGCCATTTTGAGGGTCCAAATGAAGGTTTTTCGAGATCGAGGTTCTCAATTATGGCCTAAGGTATAATTGAACCCCCAAAATGAATCTCCTCGACAATACCTTTCCAACGAGCTATCACACGCCTAAAACGGAGATCGTATGCAAAAGTTACGACCACGAGAAGTTGATGTACTCACTTACCCAAACGGGGCCCACGTGACTTTTGGCGCTTCATCTCCTAGGGTTAGGTTTTTGGATGTCTAGGAATTTTGGCATTCTCGTATATTGTAAAAAGGCCTTCAAAGCCTCATTGTAATCATCTTTTTGCGAATGTGAGTAGTCGTCACATCTCTTCTCAGAGATAAGTTACCACCATTCTAGCGAGTCTTTCACTCTGTATTTTTACAGTCTCTGTACATTTCTTTGATTAATAGAAATCGTGTATTACTGTATATATATGTGTATGGTTTCATCTCTGATACATTTCTATTATATTATTGAATATCTGCAATATCTCTATGCATTTCTTTATTATATCTCCGCTCTCATTTCGTGCTGAAAATAATCCGGATCGGTGGTATCAGAGCAGGCTGCTCTTGATCATTTTTCAGTGCATGTCCCCGACGAGGTCCGAGTATAGAAAGTTGGGTCTTGAGCTTATCTCTCTTGAGGACAATCGCTCTCACACACCCAAGAAACCCTCAATGGCGGAAGAAAAGAAAAACGATGGAGCAGATAATCCTATCAATCTGTTGCTTGAGCAAGCTCTCACGCAATAGAGGGACGAAATGATGGAGAATTTTTCCCACATCCTTCAACGCCTACCGATAGCATCAGGCGCATCTTCATCAAGCGGCCACTTTGGAGGCACCTCGCCTTTCAAGGTACAGGTTAATTTTGATATTCCCGTATTTGAAGGTCAAATAGATGCAGATGCCCTAGATAAATGGTTAAATATGCTAGAAGGTTATTTCTCTGTTCATAATTTTTCAGACAAGGAAAACATCACCTTCGCACTCCTTAAGGCTCTCCCCCATGTCAAACATTGGTGGGAAACTTACTGGGAGAAGAGTTCCACAGAGGAGTCTGGAATATATGGGGTTGATCCCACTTGGGATTTTTTTGTGGATGCGGTAAAGGAACAATACTACCCTGTTGGCAACTATGAGGAACAATACATGAGATGGAACACACTGCGGCAAGAGAGGGGCCAAGCAGTTCCGGAGTTCACCAATACCTTCCATACCTTGCGCACCAAGCTAGGTATCAAAGACTCCGAAAGACATTTGGTTCTGAAATACCGTGGGGCTCTACACAGATGCATCCAAACTGAAATGGATTTTCTGGACATCTCATCACTCGGTGTTGCCTATCAATATGCTGTTAAAATCGAGCAGAAATTTAAGCACCAGAACAAATGGGAGTTCAGGTCTGCAAATCCACAACAACCAAAGTATGACAAAGACAACCCTAACAAACATTCTCCCGAAAACTAGTCCAAGCCACAGGAAAAGAAGGGTCACGGGAAGACAAAAAAGGACACTGGAAAATGGTGCAATTTCCACAAAATCCCTTGGCACAACACCAATGAATGTCGCTCAAAATAGTCATTGGTGGCCAAGATCAAAGACAAGGAGCCGAACCCTGATTCTGAATCTGATTCTGAAAACTCTGGTAAAAGACAGATCATCGATGCAGACCCCACTGCTATTGTCGCGACCGCAACAATTCAACCAGAAGAACCAACAGATCCAGAAGAGGGGGAGCGCCTTTTTCATTCACAGATGTGGGTGAAGGGGACCCCGCTGTATTTTATTATTGATAGCGGAAGCCAGACAAACCTCATCTCAGTAGAGGTCGTCAAACAGTTGGGATTGTTGACAACACCACACCCGCAACCATACAACATTGGGTGCCTTCGCCAAGGATGAGATCTTCATGTCAGCCAGCAGTGTCGATTGTCATACGACATCCAACCCTTCAAGGATGAGGTATTATGTGATGATTCCCCACTGGATGTCTGCGATGTTCTCTTGGGCCAACCATATATGTGGAAACACCATGCTATCTATGAGTCTCGAACCCGTAGTGTCATTATTACTCTAGGGGGTCATCTCTACAGGATACCAGAGGTAGTTCCAACTACTGCCCCACCTAAACAGTTCCGCAAGGTAGTATCTCATACTACAAAATTCATCTTCTCCATAATCTGTTCAAAGGGTGAACATAAGGATACTGCAGCCACCACAGCTTCGGCCCAAGCACCTTCTATCCAACAGAAGCAGGTCGATAAGGTTGCAGCAAAGCACGGAGATTCCTTATGCACACAGTCATCTAAAATAGCCAGACTGGTTAAAAAGGTCCAAACCTTCCAGCCACAGGTTCGTGACAGATTTCCACAAAGTAAGCAGCGCGACTTCTCCAGCAAGACAAGCAACTCACCAAGATGCAGATTCAACAAATGCTTTTCCCTCTCCCCTGGGAACTCAACGCAATGGATAACATTGCTTCCTAAGGAGGGAGGATTGATCCAGGTGGATATCGGTGGCCACCCACCTTTTCCAAACGGCTCAAAACAGTTTTCTGGCCATTTTGGTAATTTACTATTTTTAGCAGGTTTTAACTTCCGGGGCCATTTTGAGGGTCCAAATGAAGGTTTTTCGAGATGGAGGTTCTCAATGATATCCGAAGTCATATTTATCCCCCACAATGAATCTCCTCGAAAATACCTTTCCAACGAGCTATCACACGCCTAAAACGGAGATCGTATGCAAAAGTTACGACCCCGAGAAGTTGATGTACTCACTTACCCAAACAGGGCCCACATGACTTTTGGCGCTTCATCTCCTAGGGTTAGGTTTTTGGATGTCTAGGACTTTTGGCATTCTCGTCTATTGTAAAAGGGCCTTTAGAGCCTCATTGTAATCATCTTCTTGCGAATGCGAGTAGCTGTCACATCTCTTCTCAGAGATAAGTTGCCACCATTCTAGCGAGTCTTTCACTCTGTATTTTTATAGTCTTTGTACATTTCTCTGATTAATAGAAATCGTGTATTACTGTATATCTATGTTTATGGTTGCATCTCAAATACATTTCTGTTATATTATTGAATATCTGCAATATCTCTGTGCATTTCTTTATTATATCTTCGCTCTCATTTCGTGTCGAAAATAATCCGGATCAAAAGGCTTGTAAATGCAAGAAAAAAATTTGTACTCATGACTGTAAAATATATGAATGATGATAAATCCAAATATTTTAAAGGATGTGATCATAAACATAAATATGAATTAGTTAAGATTATTTATGACTATGATGAAGTGTTTCAAGAACCACAAGGATTACCTCAGAGGAGAGAGATACACGATGAGATCCAACTGAGCAAGATGCATCTCTTCCTAACATTGGAATGTATAGGTTATTAGTGCTTGAGAATGAAGAAAAAAAGAAGCAAGTTTGGGAGTTTATTGAGAAATGAGACATATGTCCAAGTACTTCTCCATGTGGATCATCCATTGTTTTGGTACCAAAGAAAAATGATACATGGAGAATGTGTGTGGATAAATGGGTGTTGAACAAGATTACGATGAAGAATCGTTACCCTCTTCCTCGTACTAAGGATTTATTGGATCAATTAAAAAATGAAAAATATTTCACTAAGTTAGACTTAAGAAGTGGTTATCATCAAGTAATGGTTTTTGAAGATGATATTTGGAAAATTAATTTTAAAACAAAGCAATGTTTATCTAAATGGATGGTTATGCCCTTTGGGCTTTATTACCCCCTGTTGAATTATTGTAACTTCGAATAATATTCTACTTATATTTGAGTCATTATTGTATAGATCAAATCCCATTTTGTGGATTGATCAAGTCAGGTCTTGTATAATATAAAATCCCCTTTTTTGGATTGGTCAACATGTATTTGTATGGTGGTATTTGTAAAGTCATCCCCTAGTAATTGTAAAGTGGTTTTAGCCACTTCTAGGAGAAGTCGGCTCCACCAAGTGAAGAGTCACAACCTTAGTGCCACCTCAAAACTTGTATTTATATGTGAGGATGGTGTCTCATTTGAACACTCACAACACTAGCTCTACAACTAAGAATAAGTGCACAAGTCTTGGAGGAGTAGCTGCTACAACTGGGGGTGACGTCAAGGAGGGATCTTGGTCTATGTCTTGGTATTTATTGTTTAAGTGGTGCGCTACTCTTCCTAGTGAAAGAGTAGAGGAGGATCTTTTGTTCGGTCATTGTTATATCTATATTGAGGAAGTTTTTGCTGGTTTTTCTCCCCCATGAGGGTTTCCTAGGATAATTTGGGTGTCTCTATTGTTTCTATGATTTCCTCTCTTTCAATGATATTATTTATGCAACTAATGTGGTAAATGATTATAATAATAAACAAGAACCATAACTGTTGATTTTTCAATAATCAAGGCTTAAGAATGAAGTATCCTGGGAAACCCTTGTCAACAAGGGAAGAAAACCCAACCAATCCTTTACTATATTCTTCAAGAGAAAGACCTTCACCACCATAAACACCTAGCACACAAAAGGGTGCTCACAAACCCTAGAAACCTAGCGCCCAAGAGAGGTGCGCACTTTTCCCAAGAACAAGTGTTTGTTGAAATTTCCAAACTCACACTTATGATATGATTCCTCAATGGGTAATTTACCTTTACTTATATTAGACTGAACCTATCAACATAAGTGTCTATTGGCACAACAGGGACGACCTCAATAACTCACAATATAATTAATAATTACCATATTAATTACATGTTTACATTAATTATCTTTTACATTAAGGTGTGGCCATCTTGTACCATTTACATTACAAATAGGGTTACAGGTAAGTCTGATTCTTGAAAAATATAGCAAGGGATCTCATACACCCACTAGTGCTTAGCTAATAAATCCACATCCATATGTGCTCAACCACAAGTATGTCCACGTCTCTATCTCATTGTGTCTCACAGGAGAACCACACTCACTAGTGCTCAACCACTAGGATCACGTTCACCTGTGCTAATCCACAGGCACGCCCAACTCAACAGATCTTCTTTCTCACTGCATTACATAGGAGAGTCATCTGGAGTTCATCATCTCAACTCTTTTCTTAGAGGAGGCTAATACATCTTTTTATCTCTGTCTCAAAATGATGCACCCAACTCATGGAATTTTCCACACGTTCACTTGTGCTCAGCCTTAGGAACGTCCAACTCAACAACTCTTCTTTATCACTGTGTTACACAGGAGAATCATCTGGAGTATCATCTTGAATCTATGCATAGAGGAGGCTAACACAACGTTCCTGTTATGTCTCAGATAGGAACCACAAAACCAACTCAGGGGATCTCTCTCAGGTCGACTCAATCAGTCTGAGTCATGGAGGATGTATCACACAACTGTAATCATCAACACTCCATCTCATCTAGGGAGGCATTATCCATCAAGACAAGTCTCGCACGAAAGTACTTTGAACCTTGTATTGGTTGTAGTCATCAACACTCCCTCTCAACTAGAGAGGTATTCTTCACCAATCCAGTTTGGTGAATATGTCTACAATCTGCTCATATGTAGGAAGGTACTACATGTGTATTGATTTCCTCTGCATTATGTCTTTGAAAAATGATATTTTATCTCAACTTGTTTTGATCTATCATGAAACGCAAGACTTGTTGGTTGTGGAGCCTGATTATCTTCTTGATTCAGAGGTCTTTTACTTTCAGCCGTGTTTATACCCCATGAAGTATTTACACCCCAGAAGTATGTACATTCTTCCACGCGGAGGAGTGCAGAGGGGGGGTAGCCCCTCCGCAGGGTCCCGGGGGGGGTATCCCCCTGGTTGGGGGGTCTGGGGGCAAGCGGATCCCCAGAGGGGGTCCGAGGGTAGCATCCCCCGATGGGGGTTTGAGGGTGAAGCCCCCGAAGCAAAAATTTCCTTGTAAATGTATATTGTAATTTCATTGTAAATCTGGACCGTTCATTATAAGGTCACAGATCTAACAGTAGAAATTATGTTAGGGTTTTTTCCCTAGAAGGAAACCCTCTTTTATGAGGGAAATGTATTTTGGCTATGGTGGATGGTGAATATTGTATTTCTGAGATAGGATACTGTGAGAGAAAGACGAGGAAGTTACAGCGGGTTTGTTGTAGGTTGTATCCCTTCATATGTTGGATAATAATAAAGGAAGGACCTGGCAATTTCTCTGGTGGACGTAGCCCACACTGGGTGAACCACGTAAATATGTGTCTCTATTGTATTGTGTATCTTCTGTGTTTTGTTTCCGCATTTGTTTTATTTTATTGCTCCATGGTCCTGTTTTTTCTAACAACTGGTATCAGAGTGAAAGGTAACTCGTAGGAAAAGAGGGTTCCTGGTTCAAGTGGGAACAACGTCGGAAGATGAAAAGTTTAGGGTCGATAAATTTAATGGCCAAAACTACCAGTTATGGAAGATGCAAATGGAAGACTATTTATATCAGAAGGATCTATTCCTACCCTTGGGCGGAATAGCAAAGAAGTTGGCAGCTACGAAGGACGAAGAATGGGAGATTGTTTACAGAAAGGTTCTAGGAACGATACGGCTGAGCCTGGCAGCGTCGGTGGCTTTCAATATTTCCAAAGAAAATACAGTGAAGGGTTTGATGGACGCATTGGCCAAATTGTATGAAAAACCCTTGGCGTCCAATAAGGTATTTCTAATGAAGAGATTATTTAATATGAAGATGTCAGAAGGTGGGTCTATTGCATATCATTTAAATGATTTTAATACGGTTACTCAACTAAGTTCTGTAAAAGTGGACTTTGATGATGAGGTCGGGACTCTTCTAATCTTGTGTTGATTGCCAAAAAGTTGGAACGGCTTGGACATGGTTGTAAGTAACTCTGTCTCTGGTTCAAATACTTTAAAATTTGATGATGTTGTTGGTGTTATCCTTTGTGAGGAAATGCGATGGAAAAGAACAGGTGAGACATCAGGAGATGCGTTGAACATGGAGAACAGGGGAAGACAAAAGGATAGAGGAAAGGGTTTCAGGAACCGTGGGAATTCTAGGAAGGGCATATCCAAATCCAGACTTGGAAAGATAGAGTGTTGGAATTGTGGGAAGAAAGGACATTTGAAGAAAGACTGTAGAGATCCAAAGAAACAAAGAGATGGACAACATGAGAGAAATCATGAAGCAAATGTAACAGGTGATGTGTTACAAGATGCTTTGATTCTTTCTGTAGATAATATTTCTGAGTCTTGGGTAGTAGATTCAGGGGCTTCATTTCATGCCACACCCCATAGGAAACATTTTATAGATTATGTTCAAGTGATTTTGGACAGGTTCATTTGGGTGATGATGCACCATGCAAAATTGTTGGAATGGGAAAGGTAAAAATAAAGCAATGCAATGGAAACTAATGGTTTTTGAAAGAGGTGAGACATGTTCCAGATTTAAGGAAAAATCTAATTTCAACAAGTCAGTTGGCAAGTGAAGGTTGTATATACATATTTACAGATAATACGTGGAAGGTCATCAAAGGATCATTGGTGATAGCGAAAGGAGAGAAGGTAGGTACATTGTATTTATGTACTGGTAATACTGAATCTTCTATCTCTTTAGCTTCTACAAGAGTGGATACAACACTGTGGCATCATAGGCTTAGACACATGAGTGAGAAGGGGATGCAGATACTTCACAAAAGAAATTTGTTTCCAAATCTTAAACAAATTGATTTGGACTTCTGTGAGCATTGTGTTTATGGAAAACAAAAGAGAGTCATATTTCTCAGAGTCGGAAAAGAAAAGAAGAGTGAAAGGTTAGAGCTTGTGCATACAGATGTATGGGGACCAGCTCAGGTATCATGTCTTGGTGGCTCTCATTATTATATTACTTTTATTGATGATGCAACTAGAAAAACTTGGGTTTATTGCATTCGACAAAAATCTGATGTTTTTGATGCTTTTAAGAAATGGAAAGCTTTGGTTGAGAATGAGACAGTAAAAAATTTGAAGTGTCTCAGATCATATAATGGAGGTGAATATTGCAGCAAGGAGTTTGATGATTATTGTTCATACCATGGGATTTGTAGAGAGAAGGTAGTTCCAAGAGCACCATAAGAAAATGGTGTGTCAGAAAGGATGAACAGGACAATCATGGAGCGTGCAAGGATTATGAGATTGCATGTTGGTTTGCCCTTACAGTTTTGGGCAGATGTTGTAGATAATGTTGTTTACTTAATAAATAGAGGACCTTCAAGCTCTTTGGATGGTATAATTACAGAGGAGGAATGGACAGGAAAAAGGATAAACTATTCTTTTTTGAACACTTTCAGTTGTGAAGCATTTGTCCATATTGATAAAGAAAATAGAACAAAGCTTGAGGCAAAATCCAAGAAGTGTACCTTTATTGGATATGGTGTTAATGATTTTGGTTATCGCTTATGGGATTATGAAAATAAAAAAATCATTAGGAGTAGAGATGTCATATTCAATGAGAAGGTCATGTACAAAGATCAGTTGCAGGGAAAGAAACAGGAAAAATAAAAACAAGAATACACAGTCCTTGATGAGATCACTGAAAAATAAATTCCAAAGGAACCAGAAAATTAAAATGTACAACAACATGAGCAACAGGTACCTCAAACACCTGCAAGTGTTGTTATAAAATCTACCAGGTTAAATATACCCCCTGAACGATACTCTCCTTCATTGTATTATTTATTGTTGACTGATTCTGGTGAACCAAAATGTTATGAAGAGGCAATGCAGGTAGACACCAAAAGGAAGTGGGAGAAAGGCATGAAAGAGGAAATGGATTCCTTGGTAAATAACCATACTTGGGACTTGGTTTAGTTGCCTACAGGAAAAAGAGTATTGCAGAATAAATGGGTTTACAAGTTGAAGGAAGAATATGGAGGAGAAAAATGGTATAAGGCTAGACTTGTTGTAAAGGGGTTTGCACAAAAGAAAGGTATAGATTTTGATGAAATATTTTCTTCTGTTGTTAAAATGGCTTTAATTAGAACTATTTTAAGTCTTGTGGTAGTAGAATATTTGCATCTTGAACAATTAGATGTAAAAACAACTTTTCTCCATGGGGATTTGGAGGAAGATATTTATATGCAACAGCCACAAGGGTATGAGGTCAAAGGGAAGGAGAATTTGGTATGCAGGTTGAAGAAGAGATTATATGGCCTAAAGCAAGCTCCAAGGCAGTGGTATCTGAAGTTTGAAAAGGTTATGACAAAACAGGGTTATAGTAGATGTCAATATGATCACTGTGTTTATTTTAAAAAGCGAGAAAATGGAAGCTTTATTATCTTGCTATTGTATGTAGATGACATGCTTGTTGCAGGGTCTAATATGCAGGATATAAATTTCCTCAAGAAGAAATTAGCCAATTCATTTGCGATGAAGGATTTGGGTGTTGCAAAGAAAATCCTTTGTATGAGAATAACAAGAGAAAGGAAAAATCGCAAACTGACATTGTCTCGGGGTGACTACACAGAGAAGGTGTTGGAGAGGTTTAGAATGCAGAATGCAAAACCAGTTAGTACACCTTTGGGCAGCCATTTCAAATTAACTAAGGAAATGTGTCCCAAGACACAGGAGGAGATAGAATACATGTCCAAGGTCCCTTATTCATCAACAGTTGGTAGCTTGATGTATGCAATGGTTTGCACAAGACCAAATATTGCACATGCAATGGGAGTTGTGAGCAGGTATATGAACAATCTAGGTAAAGAACATTGGGAGGCAGTAAAGTGGATTCTCAGATATTTGAGAGGTACTACTACTCATGAATTATGTTTTGGAGGTTCAAACACTTTTCTATAGGGATATGTTGATTCAGATATGGCAGGTGATAAAGATAGCAGGAGGAGTACCACAGGGTATGTTTTTACTACAGGTGGAACAACAGTAAGTTGGATTTCGAAACTGCAAAAGGTTGTTTCACTTTCAACAACAGACGCAGAGTATGTTGTTGCTATAGAGGCTAGTAAAGAGATGATATGGTTACAGAGGTTTATGGAGGAATTGGGAAAGAAGCAAGAGAATAGCAGGTTGTATTGTGACAGTGAGAGTGCCATTCATCTTGCAAAGAACTCAACCTTCCATTCGAAGACTAAGCATATACAATTGAGGTACCACTTCATACGATTATCCTTGGAAGATGGACATTTGAAGTTGGAAAAGATACACACTAGCCAAAATCTTGTAGACGTGTTAACAAAGGGAGTAACCAGGGAGAATATGAGTTCCTGCTAAGTTTCAATTGGTCTTCAAGAATGAATATGAAGATGATAAATTTGCTAGGTCCAAGAAGGTTCAGATTCCATCATATACAACAGCGGTGAAGTTTTTGAGATCAGTCTCCAAGTGGGATATTGTTGGTTGTGGAGCCTGATTATCTTCCTGATTCATAGGTCTTTTACTTTCAGTCATGTTTATACCCTGTGAAGTACTTACACCCCAGAAGTATGTACATTCTTCCACGCGGGGGAGTGTAGAGCGGGGGTACCCCCTCTGCGAGGTATGGGGGGGCTATCCCCCCGGCTGGGGGATCTGGGGGCAAGCGACCCCCCAGCGGGGGTTTGGGGGTAGCGTCCCCCGATGGGGGTTCAAGGGTGAAGCCCCCGAAGAAAAAATTGTCTTGTAAATGTATATTGTAATTTCATTGTAAATCTGGACCGTTCATTATAAGGTCGCAGATCTAACGGTAGAAATTATGTTAGGGTTTTTTCCCTAGAAGGAAACCCTCTTTTATGAGGGAAATGTATTGCGGCTATGGTGGATGGCGAATATTTTATTTCTGAGATAGGAGACTGTGAGAGAAAGAAGAGGAAGTTACAGTGGGTTTGTTGTAGGTTGTATCCCTTCATATGCTGGATAATAATAAAGGAAGGACCTGGCAATTTCTCTGGTGGACGTAGCCCACACTGGGTGAACCACGTAAATCTGTGTCTCTATTGTATTTTGTATCTTCTGTGTTTTGTTTCCACATTTGTTTTATTTTATTGCTCCATGGTCCTGTTTTTTCTAACAAGACTCTCAAAGAGATTCACACAACTTTGGTTATAATCATAGGATCCATCTCATGATCAAGGTAATACATCAGAAGCTTTTGAAGCCACACTACTTCACATACAAAATGCTACATACTCTACTTTTGTGGTACTCAAGGCCACGGAGCTTTGTTTTCTGCTACACCAGGAAAACATGGAAAACTTCAAGGTAAAACAACAACCAAATGTGATCTTTCGGTCCACTATACTTTCTTTCCATTTTTCATATCCTTGCAAACTCCAGTCTACACTTTTAGGTATATCTTAGGCCATATCCAACTATGCCTCGTAGATATCCCAATACATGTTTCGTTGTTTTCCAGTGAGTCTGTCTCGGCTAACTCGTGAAATGGCTAAGTACATTATCTGCATAACATATATCAAGTTTGGTGTTAACCAGATACATCGGTGATCCAGTTAGTTGTGGATCAATCTTGTCTCAATAATCATCATTCATTTTCTTCAAATCCATCACCATCGGTGTAGGCATGGATTTGCATTTAGTCATATTGAACTTCTTTAATATGCCCACTGTATTTTTCCTTGACTTAGGAAACATATCATCAGTCCTTTGTTGTACTTCATGTCCCAAGAATTAGTGCATCATACTTAGATCCTTTATCTCGAAATCAAAAGTCAATTTTTTCTTGTATCCAACAACACGACTTCTTGAATAAGTCATCAAAATCTGGCTCTCATCACCAACAATGTAATAATACAAGTTTGAATCAACAACATCCTTGTTGAAGCTCAAACTCATGAAGAATACATCCATCTGATATAGTCTTCAACGCATGGATGATAGTACGGATGGAAGTGTAGTGTGTTTTACTGGATTCATCATAGACAACTCCCTTTGTTTGTGGGAATCCTTTGGTTACAGATCTCACTTTGTATTTCTCGACACTTCCATTGGTTGCATGATTGATCTTGTAAATCCACTTGGAAGTCACCATAGACTTCCCTTTAAGATATATCATACATCATTCTTTAAGATGTATTGGTATTCTTCTGTCATGGCATCTAGCCATACCTATTCACTTGTTGCTTCTCGATGACAAGGAGGCTCGTATGTTCCTCTGTCTCCTACCGAGTTTGTTGGGCCTAGGCAGACCTTTTATGCCTTACTACAATATCTCTGGACATATCAACTCGAGCAACTGGATCAGCTATAATACTGTCAGTCTCCCTCTGAATTGCTTGAAGGGGGAGAAGGTATTGTCTCTTCCTTCTTTTCATTTTTTTTACTCTCTCTGAGTCAAGTAACTCTCTCTGAAGTCTGAAGGATGGATGTTTTCTTTTTACTTGCTTGATAAATATTTTATGTCTCCTTGACTAGCATAATAATTTGTTGGCATATTTATTATGGACAGAAGGCAAAGTATTTGTTTGTCATTGATGGAAAGCTCAAACCGACGATGATGAACAAGAGAAAGTGGAAATACCAACAACGCAATGATGATTGCATGGCAAGATCAGAAGCGTAAGATCAGGAGGAGGATAAACAGTGATCGTTGGATCACCCATCCCGAATTCCTGATGGTCGTCAGATCTGAATTAAGACAGGAGGAGCACGCAAAAGAGGAGAACATATCTCAAGCATCATATTTGAGCATGAAGACCGACCATAATCGAATCCAGAAGAAGGAGCACGATATTTAAGTACAATATGAAGTGGTCTTACAAAGTCCTGAAAGCAGGAGGACCATTGATCCAAGAAGGACACATTGTAAAAGATCAGGGCACGACAAAGGATCTGTTTTGGAGTTTCACAGATCATGAAATCCAAAAGGAGGAGGTGATCTAACCGCTCAAACTTGCAATATGCGAAATCCCGATAAACAATCATGATCATTGGATGCAGACTGCATGTGGCGAGAGGTCATCTTTTCGCTTACTGGAAAGTCAAAGGAAGGAGGAGCTCTATCCTTTGAAATCACGAAACGCGAAACCGCAATTCAATCTGGGTCATTGATTAAGGGAGAGCATGGACCATTGATTTGACTCCATTTTGGAGTTTCGGTGATCGCCACATGGAGATTCAAGACACCTCATCACAGGATTCCTGAAATTGCGAGTCGTGAAAGAGATTTATTGATAAGCGCTTGGTCATAGTCGTGGGCACGTGAAGGAAGGAGATTGCAAGTTGCAAGGCTCCATTTCATGATCGAGAGTGGGAAGAGTCAGAGTGACTCACAACAAAATTCGTGAAACACAAAATTGCATAACGCATATTGGTTTATCCGGTGGTCATCACCGGTGGTCATGAAAAGGGAAGGTACTAATTACTAAGCCCTATTTTCGGATATCGCGACATGGAAATTCAAGAAGCCTCACCACAAGATATATGAAATGTGAAATGCAAAATCACTTTCTGATTAGCCAGTGGGCACATGGGATAAACACGAGATCCTGCAGATGTAATCCAACGGTGATGATGAATTGGGAATCTGATCGAAGGGCTACTGTTCCACCTCATGATTAATTGTTCAGTTACGATTCAGTTAGCTGAACTGAATCATGATTCTTGAATGGTTGGCGGTTCAGTTGCTGAGGCATTTTTTCCCAAGGAGATTCAAGGTGTAACTGAAGAGGTTGGTGTGGATAAAAAGGGATATGGAGTGATTGTGTACAGTTAGATGTTCTGACTGCAAAATGAAGTAAATTGGGAGAAAGGAAAATCGCAGAATGCACAGTGTGAGATCAAACTCAGAAATGATAAACATAATATGAATAGAGGAGAAGTATAATGAAGCAGAGAAGAATTGCAGAACAGAGGAGAAGTGGTAAGAATTGATATATCTGTACTGATGGTTATTCATTCATTTTTATAATTAGAGAGGTTGGATGGTGCTAGGGAGGACTTTGGTCCTCTGATATTCAAGTTGGTGCTTGAATATTGGAAGTTATATCTTCCTTCTAGTTGTGTCTAGAAAAACAAGGTGGCAGGGTGGTGCTAGGGAAAACATAGAGTTTTCTATATGCAAGTTGGTGTTTGTATAAGTCCAGTTAGTGCTGGAACAATTATGGAGTTGATGCTTCCTTCTAGTGGGTGCTAGATAAATAAGAGGGTTGGTCCTCTCAACAAGTTCAAGCTTGCAAAACAGAGGTAGTAGCCTCACTTTGAGTTGGTTCTCAAAGATAGATGATGTACAGAACTTAAAAGTCTGCCTATCATTCGAAGAAGAAGAGGTTTTCTCCCTTTATGGGTTTCCTCATGAAAATATGTCTCTATGTATATCTTATGTGTGACTGATGTTCTTTATTTATGTTGTTCATATCTTGCATAATATTGATCGTCACTTGGAAGAGATTGAAAATTATTTTGAATAAGCCATATATCGTTTAAGCTCAGTAACAACTGATTCACCCCCCCTCTCAGTTGTCTTAGTAATTTCAACAATTGGTATCAGAGCGGGTTCCTTTTACTTAAAGGTAGATACGTAAGCTTAAACATGACAAGTCACGAAGGGAATTTAGCCAATAAGCCTCCTCTCTTTGATGGAACAATTTTTTCCTTTTGGAAGGTTAGAATTAGAACATACTTAATGGCCTTAGGTGTTGATGTTTGGGATGTAGTAGAGACTAGATATACAAAGCCTGTTGTGCTAGCTTCCAAGGATGATAAGTTAGAGTTTAGATTTAATGCTAAGGGAATGAATGCTATCCCGAATGGACTTACTGAAGCTAAGTTTGTAAAGGTGATGCATCTTGAAACTACCAAAGTAACGTGGGATAAACTTATTAACAGTTATGAAGGAAATGAGAAAGTAAAATATGCCAAACTTCAAACATATAGATTGAAATTTGAACAACTAAAGATGAATGGAGATGAAATAGTTAGCAAGTATTTTTTAAGAGTTGAAGAACTTGTGAATGCCATGAAGGGTCTTGGTGAGAAGATTGAAGAGTCATTTTTAGTTCAGAAGATTTTAAGATCTCTGCTTGATAAATTTAATCCAAAAGTATCTGTAATAGAAGAACTAAATGATCTTAAAACTCTGTCCATTGATCAACTCCTAGGAACTCTAACTGCATTTGAAATGAGAATTAGCAAAGATAAATCCATTACTAGAGAATCATCTTTCAAAGCAGACAAGGATGTTGACTCAGAACTAGATGATATTGAGGCAAAATTTGTGAGAAGGTGAAAGAAAGGATTAGGAAAATACCAAGGAAAGCTGCCCTTCAAATGATTTAACTATAGTAAAATAGGTCATTTTGCATCTAAGTGTCCTCACAAGAAAAATGACCAAAAGGACCAGAACTCTGATGATGAAAATAAATACAAATTTAATAAATATAATAAAAAGAAAATTTTGTGTGCAAACAATGATGACTCCTCAGAAGACAGATAGTGATTCATCCTGTGAAGACAAAGTGAATGATTTTATGCTTATGGATATGGGAGATCTTGATGATGAACATTAAGTAGGTGAAATGGATGACGAAGAAGCTGTGGTGGATATGGAAGGTGAATTAATCAGTTCTTTGGAAGAAATTGACAGACTCAAACATAAGAAGAGAAAACAAAAACAGTTGTTGATGCAGTTTAAAATGAATGGTAAAAAAAACTGATGAATAATTTGCTCTACTGAAAGTGGAGTTAGAAGAGGGAAAGAAAATAGAAGACATTCTGAAACAACAATTATCAGAGAAGAAAGCGAGGTGTGAAGCCTTAGAAGAAGAGATAGTAAAAACTAGAAAGGAAATGGAGAAGTTTAAGGAATTGTATCACCAAAATTTGTCAAGTATTAAAGCATCGAAAGGTTTAACCTCCATTCTAAATCAACAAAGGAATCCAAAGTTGAAAGTTGGCTTGGTCTATGAAGAAGGATCAAGTAGTGATCATTCAAGTAATACAAAACCCATCAAGTTTGTCAAATATACAATCGTTGACAACAACCACTCTGCAAAAACAAAGAAAGAAAATAAGTCACCAAGAAGGAATGAAAAAGAAAGTATCAGAACTGATCAGAGAAACTATCAGCATGGAAGAAATCGATCCGCTCAAAGAAGACAGTCTTTTTCCAGGTACAAAGGATTTTTCTATGGATATTGTTTTTTTTGTTCTAACTTTGGTCACAAAGCTATAACTTGTTCTTTAAGATGTAGATATGAGAAAACAAGTTATTCAAAGAATATTTGTCTGCCACAACAAAGATTGAGACAACCAAGCAACAAACAACCACAGATTATAAATCATATGATGGTTGGGAGAAGGACGTAGGTGAAACATAACAAAAGTTATGAGCATAACAATTGTTATGATCTTCTATTCAGTGAACCAAAATGTTATAACTGCCATAATTATGGACGTAAAGCTACAGATTGTCGCTTAAAGAACTTTAAGCCAGATCTGAATCCTGCTGTTGAAAATTTCAAGGTTTGGAAGAAGAAAGAAGATGATCAGTGCGGATTGTTGTTATCAGCCCAAAGACAATATAATCCACGGTATATTAACAGTGGATGTTCCAAACATATGACTGGAGACAAAAGTAAGTTTCTAACTCTAAGTAAAAAAAAATCAAGGAATGTAACTTTTGGAAACGATGCACCAGGAAAAATAAAAGGTAAAGGAATGGTAATCCTGAGTAATGGAAAAGGAAAAGATCAAGATGTGTTATTTGTAGATGGTCTGAAACATAATCTACTAAGTGTCAGTCAAGTTTGTGACAGAGGATGTGAAGTTTTTTTTACTTCTAAATATTGTAAAATAAAGTCTATGAATTCAAGACAACTGGTTGCAAAAGGGATAAGAACATGAAACAATGTCTATGTGTTAAAAGAAGAAAAAGAAGAATGCCACTTAAGAAAGTATGATGAAATTTGGCTATGGCATAGGAGACTTGGACCTAAATTTTGATCATATAATCAAGCTTAGAAACAATGGGCCAATAAAATATCTTCCAAAGATATCAAAGCCATATGAATCTGTTTGTAAACCTTTCCAGATAGGAAATCTTACTCGAACACAATTCAAATCTAAAAAATTTCCTTCAACAGAAAAACCTCTCCAATTAGTACATATGGATTTATGTGGACCATCAAGAAAAGAAGGTATAGGAAAAGAAAACTATTTTATGTTGATTATTGATGATTATTCTAGACTAATGTGGGTTGCCTTTTTGAAGGAAAAAACTGAAGCATTTGAAAAATTCAAAGTGTTTAAGGCTCTGATTAAGAATCAAACAGGAAAAATATTAAAGGCGGTAAGGTTTGATAGAGGAGGAGAATTTAGTTCATGGAACTTCAAAGAGTTATGTGATAAACATGGAATCAAACGAGAATACACTATTCCAAGAACTCCACAACAAAATGGAGTAGGTGAGAGGCAAAATAGATTAGTTCAATAGATGGCAAGATCAATTATGAATGAAATGAATATTGCTCAGACATATTGGGTGGAAGAAATCCATACAGTTGTCCATATTCTTAACAAATCTCATCTCAGGCCACACAGTGACAAGACTCCTTATGAACTATGGTTTGGAAGACCTGCCTCAATCAAGCATTTTAAAGTCTTTGGGAGTAAATGTTATATCAAGAATAATGATGAAAATATTGGAAAATATGATGATAGGGATGATGAAGGTATCTTCTTAGGTTATGATAAAAATACTAAAGGGTACAGATGCTACAATAAGAGGCTGCATAAATTGGTTGATTGTATCGACATAAAAGTTGATGAAGAAATCCTGGTCAGAAATGTAAGCAGTGTTGAACCAAGCACAAAATATATAGTTGAAGATGAAGATGAACAGGTCCAAGGATCAGAAAGGGAAGAATCTGAATCAGATGAAGATACGAATACTCAGGCTGACACAAATAAGCAGAAAGAAACAAAACCACCTCTCAAAATTGTTACAAAGAATCATCCTGAAAATCAGATAATTGGAGATATAAATAAAGGAGTTCAGACAAGAAGGAAATTGATTAAAGACTCAGAACAATCTCAAGTTTCCTTTTTATCTATGATTGAACCTAAAAACTTTGATGAAGCCAGAAAGCATGATGACTGGATTAGAGCTTTGAATGAAGAGCTTGATCAGATTGAGAAGAACAATACTTGGGAACTTGTTCCTAGAACTGAAGATAAGAATGTAATAGGTTCAAAATGGGTGTTCAAGAATAAAATGAATGAAAAAGGACAAGTTGTTAGAAATAAAGCCAGATTGGTCTATAAAGGGTATGCACAAGTTGAAGGTCAGGATTTTGATGAAACCTTTGCACCAGTGGAAAGATTGGAAGCCATCAGAATGTTTCTTGCATATTCATGTCATAAGAACTTTAAAGTGTATCAAATGGATGTTAAGTCAGCATTTCTTAATGGAGATCTAGAGGAAGAAGTATATATGGAGCAACTTGAAGGATTCTCATTGATAGATAATCCTGATTATGTTTGCAAGTTGAAGAAGGCTTTATATGGAATGAAACAAGCACCACGAGCTTGATATTATAGACTGGACAAATTTTTACAATACAAAGGATTCAAGAAAGGTACTGTTGGCAAGAATCTCTACATCAAGTCTGAAGGTGATGATTTACTAGTTGTTTTAGTTTATGTAGATGACATTATTTATGGCTGTACTAATGATTCCTCTATTTAGTGGTTTGCTAACTCTACGCAAACAGAATTTGAGATGTCCATGATAGGCGAACTATCATACTTTCTTGGTTTACAAGTAAATCAGAGTTCTGCAGGAATATTTATCTCTCAAGAAAAATATTTGAAAGAGATGTTGAAGAAATTTCAGATGGAAGATTCTTCTCCTGTTAGTACACCTATGGTGGTTGGTTGCAAGCTCAGTAAAGATGATATTTCATGTGATGTTGATCAAAGGAAATATAGATCAATGATAGGCATTCTTCTGTACATCACAACATCCCGTCCTGATATAATGCAAGTTGTTGGAATGGTAGGTCATTATCAGTCTGCTCCTAAACAAAGTCATTTACTAGCTGTAAAAAGGATATTCAAATACTTGAAGGGCACAATGACCTATGGTCTTTGGTATCCTAGAAATCAAAATATTCAGTTAACTTCTTATTTAGATGTTGATTGGGAAAATTGTGTGGATGAGAGAAAGAGCACCAGTGGAGGTGCATTCTTCCTGGGTGACTCGTTGGTAGCATGGATTAGTAAGAAGAAGGGATCTATTTCCTTATCAACTACAGAGGAATAGTACATTATTGATGCTACTTGTTGCACTCAAATTTTATGGATGATCCAAACTCTTGCATATTTGAAGGTAAATTGTACTGATCCGATTACAATTCACTGTGATAACACCAGTGCCATTAGTGTCTCCAAGAATCTTGTTTCTCATTCCAAGACTAAGCATATCCCAATAAAATACCATTTTCTCAGAGAACAAGTTACAAACAGAGTTGTTCAGCTAAATTATATTCCTTCCACGGAACAAATAGTCGATATCTTTACTAAACCATTAGCAGTGACCCCTTTTGGATATCTTCGTCAGAAGTTGGGGGTTATAAATTCTTTCATCTAATCTGTTCACCTAGTCAGGGGGAGTACTTATTGAATATCTGTTGTATTTCTAAGCTGCTCATAGTTGACAGGGGGAGTATGTACTGCAACAACTCAGGGGGAGCGTGTTTCTTCTTTGACATTGATGTCAAAGGGGGAGAAAGTGTGATAATGGTAAGGATGCTACAGTGGTATGGTTGGATGTCCAGGCAGAGTAGTGTTCAAGTTCTTCAAGGTTGCCATCAATGCCAAAGGGGGAGATTGTTGGCATATTTATTATGGACGGAAGACCGAATATTTGTTTGTCATTGATGGCAAGCTCAACACGATGATGATGAAAAAGAGAAAGTGGCAAGACCAGTAGCGCAGTGATAATGGCATGGCAAGATCAGAAGCCTAATCTCAGGAGGAGGAGCAACAATGATCGTTGGATCACCCATCCCGAATTCCTGATGGCCATCAGATCTGAATTAAGACAATAAGAGCACGCAGAAGAGGAGAATAGATCTCAGGTGTCAAATTTGAGCATGAATATCGACCATCGTCGGATCTAGAAGAAGTAGCACAATCTTTAAGTAATATATGAAGCGGGCTTACAAAGTCCCAAAAGCAGGAGGACCGTTGATCCAAGAAGGAAACGTGGCGAAAGATCAGGGCACGACAAAGGATCTGTTTCAGAGTTTCACATATCAGGAAAACCAAAAGGAGGAGGTTCTCTAACCCCTCAAACTTGCGATATGCAAAATCACGATAAACAATCTTGATCGTTGGATGTAGACTACATGTGGTGAGAGGTCATCTTTTTGCTGACTGGAAAGTCAAAGAAAGGAGGAGATATATCCTTTGAAATCGCAAAACGCGAAACCATGATTCAATCTAAGTCATTGATCAAGGGAGAGCATGGACCGTTGATCTAGATCCATTTCGTAGCTTCGGTGATCGCGACATGGAGAGTTGAGATGCCTCATCACAGGATTCCCGAAATCACGAGTCATGAAAGCGATTTATGGATAAGCACTTGGTCACAGCCATGGGCATGTGAAGGAAGGAGATTGCAAGTTGCAAGGCTCCATTTCTTGATAGGGAGTTGGAAGAGTCAGAGTGACTTGCAACAAAATTCATGAAATGAAAAATTGCATAGCGCTTGTTGCTGTAGCCAGTGGTCACGAAAAGGGAAGGTACTAGTTTCTAAGCCCTATTTTCAGAGATCGTGACATGGAACCACAAGATATCCAAAATGAGAAATGAAAAATAAAATTCTGATTAGCCCGTGGTCACAGCCAGTGGGCACATGGGATAAACGCGAGATCATGCAGATGTCATCCAATGGTGATGGTGAATTGGGAATTTGATCAAAGGGCTACTGTTCCACCTCATGATTAATTGTTCAGTTATGATTTAGTTAGTTGAACTGAATCATGATTCTTGAATGGTTGGCGATTCAGTTGCTGAGGTGTTTTTTCCCAAGGATATTTGAGGTGTAACTGAAGAGGTTAGTGTGGATAAAAAGGGATATGCAGTGATGGTGTACGGTTAACTGTTCTGACTGAAAAATGAAGTAAAATGGGAGAAAGGAAAATCGCAGAATGCGCAGTGTGAGATCAAACTCAGAAATGATAAACAGAATATGAATAGAGAAGAAGTATAATGAAGCAGAGAAGAATTGCAGAACATAGGAGAAGTGGTAAGAATTGATATATCTGGACTGATGGTTATTCATTCATTTTTATAATTAGGGAGGTTGGGTGGTGTTAGGGAGGACTTTGGTCCTCTGATATTCAATTTGGTGCTTGAATATTGGAAGTTGTATCTTCCATCTAGTTATGGAAAGAAAAACAAGGTGGCAGGGTGGTTCTAGGGAAAACACAGCATTTTCTGTATGCAAGTTGGTACTTTTATAAGTCCAGCTGGTGCTGGAACAATTAGGGAGTTGATGCTTCCTTCTAGTGGGTTCTAGATAAGTAAGAGGGTTGTTCCTCTCAGCAATTTGGAGCTTGCAAAATAGAGGTAGTAGCCTCACTTTGAGTTGGTGCTCAAAGATAGATGATGTACAGAACTTAAAAGACTGCCTATCATTCGAAGAAGAAGAGGTTTTCTCCCTTTATGGATTTCCTTGTGAATATATGTCTCTGTGTATATCTTATGTGTGACTGATGTTATTTATTTATGTTGTTCATATCTTGTATAATTTTTGTGGTCACTTGGAAGAGATTGAAAATTATTTTGAATAATTCATATATCGTTTAAGCTCAATAACATCTAATTCACCCCCCCTCTCAGTTGTCTTAGTATTTTCAACATAATCAATCAATAAGTTTTGGACTCCCATAGCAGGGACAATGGTCCAAGTCATGAGGGATACCATAGTAGATATAATACCCTTCACTTATTAAGAATGCAATCAACTATAAATTCAATGATCAAACAATTTACCTGGGTCCGCAATCATGCTCAATTTTGTATTTTTAGAGAAAATACTTCTCATCTCTCTTATCTTCATCCTTTTGAGGTGGGTATTGATCAATATCAATGGTGGAGGCATATTGTCTTCCTTTCTTCTTGGTTGGACAATTTATTGCATAGTGTGCATATTTGTCACATATGAAGCACTGAATCTCTGAAACAACTCTTCTCTAATTATGACCTGAAGTTGATGGAGTCTTGTCATATGTGAATGTTTGTCTGAAGTTTATTTTGAATCTTCCTCCTTTCCTTGTTTGAATTGCAAGAGCATGGTTGTCATCAGGGGATTCTTCCACTCCTCTATTTATAATTCTAAGTTCTTCTTGAGTATATTCTGTCCACAGATGATCAAAAGTTGGTAACTTTTCTCTTTCACTGATGCTTTGAAGAAAAGGTTCCCAGTGTTTTGGAAGATTGTTGAGAGAAGATAAGAAAATTTTTTTGTCAAACATGATTTCTCCATTGGCACCTAGTTGTTCTTTGATCTTTGATATCTTCATAAAGAAGGTAGCAATTGCATCACCTTTTGTCATTTTGGTACTTTGAAGTTGGCCCTTTAAGGTGAGGGCTCTGAGGGTGTTGTCACTTTCAAACATATCTTTCAATGATTCATACATTTAATAAGTTCTCTTTAGGTTAGAAATATGAGGTAAGGTGATCTCTTATTGAGTAGATGATTATTTTCCTTTCCTTAACATCTTCTTCCCTTCTTATTTCCTTCTCTTCATCGATAGTTGTTTCTGGTAAAGTATTTTGTATCACACTCAAAATATCATCTTCTTCAAGGGTGACTTGAAGCCTTGACTTCCAGGAGTTGAAGTTTCTTGATCCATCAATCCTATCTTCCACTAAAGTTCTATTCTTCATATTTTTAGATTTCTTCACAAACTCTCGCCAACTGGACTTAGAGAAACTAATGGTTAGGCTAGGTTAGCAATTTTAGGCTTTTTGGGATTATGAATGCCAAAAATAAGACTTAAGAAATTAACAGGAATAGTGATGAGCTGAAAAAAATCCTTCAATGGGCTACATAAACCCTAAAGTCAAAAATATGTAGAAAATTGTGAAACCCTAAGGCCAAAAATTCAAAATTCTTGGATTTTCACTCTGCGAGTCTCTAGAGGTGCACTGGAGGAGGCCGTACTCTTATATTCCAAAAATATCTCCAATTCCCAAGTATTAAGGGCTATAACACCACAGAAAAGAGGGTCATACAGATTTTCTGGAAACCCTGGGAGGGTCGTACGGTTCTAATGAGGGGAGATTGGTTGATGCTTGTGCAATGGGTTCTTCAAGACCTATGCTCTCATACCATGTTGATTTTTCAATAATAAAGGATTAAGAATGAAGTTCATTCTATTTTAGCATCTTACTTAAACCATAAATAATTTGTTGAAGCAACCAAGATCACAAGAAGAAACACCATGCACAAGTACACAAGAAGTATCCTGGGAAACCCTTCTCAAAAAGGGAAGAAAACCCAACCAATCCTTTGATATATTATTCAAGAGAAATAAATTCACCACCATAAACACCTAACACACAAAAGGGTGCTCAAAAACCCTAGAAACCTAACGCCCAAGAGAGATGTGCACTTTTCCCAAGAACAAGTGTTTGCTAAAATTTCCAAACTCACACTTGTGATATGATTCCTCAAGGGGGAATTTACCTTTACTTATATTAGACTGAACCTATCAACATAAGTTTCTATTGGAACAACAAGGCCGACCTCAATAACTCACAATATAATTAATAATTACCATATTAATTGGCTTTTACATTAAGGTGGGGCCGACCTGTACCCTTTACATTACAAATAGGGTTACAGGTAAGTCTGACTCTTGAACAATATAGAAAGGGATATCATACACCCACTAGTGCTCAACCACTAGGGGCACATCCATATGTTCTCAGCCACAGGGATCTTCACATCTCTATCTCATTGCATCACACAGGAGAACCACACTCACTAGTGCTTAGCCACTAGGATCAGGTTCACCTGTGCTCATCCACAGGAACGTGCAACTCAACAGATCTTCTTTCTCATTGTGTTACATAGGAGAGTCATCTGGAGTTCATCATCTCAACTCTCTGCTCAAAGGAGGCTAATACATCATTTTATCTCTGTCTCAAAATGATGCACCCAACTCATGGGTTTTTTCACATGTTCACTTGTGCTCAACCACAGGCACATCCAACTCAACAGATATTCTTTCTCACTGTGTTACACATGATAATCATCGGGAGTATCATCTCAACTCTCTGCAAAAAGGAGTCTAACACAACATTCCAATTCTGTCTCAGATAGGAACCACACACCCAACTCAAGGGCTCTCTCTCAGGTCGACTCAATTAGTCTGTGTCCTGGAGGATGTCTCATGTAGATGTAATCATCAACAATAACTACAAGATGTATAAGTAAAAAAATCAACATGGTATCAAATCATGCCTAAAAGAGACCAATTCAAAATTTATAAATAAGTAGCTAACCTCAATGCACCCTCTCCCAGATTCAGTTTTCAATGTTGCAACTGCTGCAGAATTAGGGTTTCTGCATAAACCATAATTGTGATTTTTTACTTGTTTGAGAAGGACGTTGGAGAAATTAAACACACCTAGGAACTCATCCTAGGATGGCACATCTAGTCCCTGGATCATAATTCTGAATTTTGAAGTTTGAGAAATTAGGGTTTCCTCATAAAACCCTAAGTTGCAATTGCAGTTGCAGTACCAATTGCAGTACCAATTGCAGTTGCAGTTGTAGTGCCAGTTCCTTCATACTAGTTCCTTCATTCCAGTTGCAGTGCCAACACCAGTTGGAGTAAAAAAAAATTGTGAAGTGTTGGGACTGATTTTTATTGTCCTAGTGCACCTTACCCTAGAAAATATACAATTGTCGTTAAATTACAAATTGCATCACTTTTGAAGTTTTAAAGGTTTTTTTATTTATTGTCATTGTTTTCGGATGGTGCCACTACCTGCCGATGTTTTTAGAGGTATGTAGTTACATATGTTCAAAATCTATCATTATTATAAAGGGTATTTGCAAGAGAAATGATTTTTTGTCTAAACAACAATCGTAGATCTAGAAAGATCTCATATCCAACACATTGAAAGGAACAATGCACTCCAAGTTTTATTAACTTGATATGCCTCTATTTGTTATGTCATTATTGTGATCACATGAACATATAGGTTGTATTTTGATCCGTTGAAGTTATCATACTAACCATTGGTCAAAATTAAAGTATTAGATTGATTAAAGTTGAGATTATAGAGTTTATTCCCTAACTCAGATTTATGTCAAGATAACATATTGTATTAGTACAGAGGACATGTTAAAGAAAATACTTGTCATATTGAGTGAAGGAGAGTCATAAGAAAAGAAACCGAATCATTCTTGAGGACAAGACTCCAGGTTCCAGGTTTGATTGATTAAATTGATAAGATTCAAATTACGCATATCAAGTTTGATAACTGCTAAACACTATAGTTGTGATAGAAATCTATGAAAAGTTTTATTATTGAATACTTGGTAGCATGTGAGAACTATTGAGATAAATGCTTACTATAATCATTTACTAGATATAACTAACATCTCCTCTAGGAGAAACTTCTTGTTTTGTTTCCAGGTTACCATGGAGGAATGATTGATCACAACACGAGAAGAGTGTTTCTCTCATAACTTATTATTGTATTTATTACTTTTTACCCTTTTTTCAGGTAGGTCACAAGTGATATCTCTAAGGGATCTACTGTGACGATTGTTCTCGCTATTGTTTTATTACTATTATAAAGAGTATTATTCATGTTTGTTTTTTCTCCCTTGTTGTTCTTGTTCCAGGCAGGTCACAGGTGATAACCCTGAGGGAGCTATAGTGACGATTACAAGAGACAATATATTAGATGAGACATGGAGCATACTATACAATATGTATACATAACCGTATACATCCATGTACCGAAGAAGAATAAGAATAAGAAGTTAATTTTGCTAGATACATAACATCTCATATGAAGACAAATCATTAGGAGAAGAAGGCTCCAAAGATGACCGAACAAATCCCTTTAGTGCAGTTGATCACTCTTCAGATCATCAAAAAGAATTAGTAGAGCCAGAAGGGCCTACCCAGAATCAATGCAATAACCAGGAAGAGATCAACGTAATCCCGTGACACTTTGCAAGATGAAAAGACATATAAAAATTTGATGAGCCATATCCGAGAGAGAAGATGGATCCAAATATTATATAGCCTCAGAGGGAGCATGGATACTTAGATTGATCTTGATCTCATAAAGGACCACATGGGAAAAAGAGACGTCTTCCAGGATTGACAAACAAATGACATGAGTTGAGAAGACTAGATCGTATCTTTAGATACTTCTAGGAGACATGAAATATCCTAAGAAGATTCCCTTGTTTCAATGAAAGAGGACGAAGCCAGTTAGAAGGATTGTATTTTCCCTTAAGACTAGAAGGGAATTCAGTAGTGACTTCCACATTTTATATAACAGATCAAGTATGTTGCAAATAATAGTATAGAGATGTACAAAACCTGATTTGTGTCCAGAGGATTCTCCCAGCAAGAGGGAGAATACTATGACGAAACACTGGCTACAGTAATTGAAGAAATAGTTCCAGTTTTCGTGAAGACAACCAGAACAACCATGTTTTCGATATAGTATGAGATCCAGAGGAAGAAGCCCTTGTATTTGAGATTGAGTTACCTCCATGAAAGAATAAAAAGTTATCTTATGTATCAACCACTCTTATTTTCAAATGAAGTTATTGCGATGATAGAATAGAGGAACTACTCTCAGAGTTCAACAACTACAATGAGAAAAAAGCAGTCATTCTCAGCTTTAGAAATAACAACTGCAGGTGCAGAGTCCTAGTTCTAGAAGGAACAGTTGCATAAAAAGTAGAGGACACACTCTTAGGAAGTGAGACAAATAGTGCTTTGCAGAAAGCACATAGAACCAACACATGATTATGCATATTGATTTGCAACTGAGCAAGTATACCAGATTAGTACAATGTGATGTGAAAATTTGTCTTCGAAGTACAGGACAGGAAGACTTATGTCTGCAATTTGAAGCAAGATCCAAGAGCTTGGTATGGTAGGATTGATAGTTTTCTGATGATCATGGGCTTTACCAAGAGTAAAGTTGACCCCAACCTTTACTTTAAGATTGAGAATGATGGACCAATTATATTGTTTCTATATGTAGATGAGTTATTCTTGACAGATGAAGAATAGCTCATCATAGATTGTAAGAAGAAGCTTGTCGTCAAATTTTAAATGAGGACCTAGGCTCGATGCACTATTTATTAGGTCTTGAAGTATGGAAGAGACCATAATAGATTTTTCTTAATCAAGGAAAGTATTCTATGGAAATTTCAAAGAGATTCAATATGATGGAATGGAGATCCATGTCCACTCCTATGGATACGAATCTGCAGATATTGGTTGATACTTCATCAGAAATAATTAATGTTACTCTATACAGACAGATGATTGGTTCATAGATGTATCTGACGAATACCAGGCTAGATATATGATTTGTTTTGAACACACTGAGTCGGTATTCAGTGGAGCCCAGGCGTGTTCACCTTGTAGCTACAAAGCATGTGATGATATACCTTAAGGGTATGTTAGATTATGGTCTCTGTTATACTGGAGATCATGATTTCAAAATGTGTGGTTATACTGATTCAGATTGGGCTGGAAGTGCTTTAGATAGAAAGAGCACTTCATGATGTTTTTTCAATTTGGATTCAGCCATAACTTCATGGAAAAGCAGGAAGAAATCCCGTATTTATCTCAGTATGGAAGAAGCGGATAACATTGCATCATGTTCCACCAGTTGTGAAGCCATATGGCTTTAGAAGTTGTTGACAGGTATGTTCGATATGGATATGGAAGCTACCATGATTCTATGTGATAACCAAATTTGCATAAATATGACAGAGAGCCCATTGTTCCATGATAAGACGAAGCACATAGATATCTGGTACCACTACATTTGTGACATGGTGCAGAAGGGAGTTGTAAAGCTACAATATGTTGGCACAAATGAGCATGTTGCAGATGTGTTGACTAAGCCTATGTCTTGTGTGAAGTTTGAGTACTTCCAAGAAAATATTGGTGTAGCTCGAAAGGGCCTCCCTCGAAAGGGGGAGTGATGATGATGATAATATGGTATCGTGACCAACAACAGGTAGCTCAGTTAGGATTTTATATCATAGGGGACTGATCATCCCTGGGAAGATCTCGAAGGTCTAGTAAGGATGGTCTGTCAGAGTACCTGTGCATGTATATGCCATCTTTGGTCAGTAGTTGTAACTCAGTTAGGATTTTATATCCTAGGAAATCTCATGATTCCTAGGCAAATCCTGAAGGTATGGTAAGGACGGTCTATCAGAGTACCACGTGGTAGCTTGTTAGGATTTTATATCCAAGTGAATCTTATGATTCCTAGGCAGATTCCGAAGGTCCGATAAGGATGATCTGTCAGAGTACTATAGATGTTGTTGTTGATGCACCTACCTCATTATGTTTCCACACATATTGATGTTGATGTTCCAGCTTCATGTTGTTGATGATGATGATGTTATTCCAGCTTCATGTTTTTGTTGATGATGATGTTATTCCAACTTCATGTTGTTGATGATGTTGTTCCATATTCATGTTGTTGATGATGCTGTTCCAACTTCATGTTGTTGATGATGATAATGTTATTCCAGCTTCATATTGTTGTTGTTGATGATGATGTTATTCTAGCTTCATGTTGTTGATAATGTTGATGTTCCATCTTTGTGTTGTTGATGGTGTTGTTCCAGCGCGGTGTTGTTGATGTTGTTGTTCCATATTTGTGCTATTTATGTTGATGTTCCAGCTTCATGTTGTTGATGATGATGATGTTACTCCAGCTCCATGCTGCAAATGATGATGATATTGATGATGAGAAAAAATTTCGATGACCTATAGATATGACCAACAATGTTCCTAATGCTGATGATGATGTCCCCTCCCCTTGATGATGTATTGAGTCCAATTAGTTTTTATTAATGTTGTCATTAGAATAACCTTCTTGTTAAGGGGGAGTGTTGAATTATTGTAACTTCGAAGAATATTCTACTTATATTTGAGTCATTATTGTATAGATCAAATCCACTTTTTTGGATTGATCAAGTTGGGTATTGTATAAGATCAAATCCACTTTTGTGGATTGGTCAACATGTATTTGTA